>NC_069495.1:720291-746106 GCF_026875155.1 Cherax quadricarinatus
AAAAAGGGGGATTTCTCTTCTCACCCTTTAAACCCCCCTCTTTGCGGTATATTTTTGTATGGTTTTTATGGTTGTATACTCGTTTTTTGGTCTCATTTGATAGAATGGAAAATATACTACAGAAATAGACATGATTTTGATTGTTTTCATGATGAAAAGTACCTTGAAATTGAGCTCAAAGTAGCGGAAATGTTCGATTTTTGCTGATGTTCAGTGAACTTTGTTAAAGTCGGTAGGTTAAATTTATTAAGTGTATTCTAACCTAACCCCTCTGTAATCCAGCAAACTCAGTAATGCGGCACACTACAGGGCCTGATGATACAGGATTTGTGATGGAGGACCTGTATTACATTTGCCATTTTCTTTACAAAGATTCTTTCCTAAGTTTTTTGACTAAGATTCTTTACTAAGATTCTTCACTAAGATTCTTTACTAAGATTCTTCACTAAGATTCTTTAAGATGATTCTTCACTAAGATTCTTTACTATGATTTTTTTACTCTGATTCATTACTAAGATTCTTTACTGAGATTCTTTATTAAGATTTTTGACTAAGACTCTTTACTAAGACTCTTTACTAAGATTCTTTACTAAGATTCTCTACTATGACTCGCACCCACCCACACCCACTCATGTATTTTTCTAACCTATTTTTCAATTTTTTCAATTACTCAGATATGGTAAACATGAGGAAATTAAATCTTCGTCAGAGTACAAAACAAATTCTAGCCACAAAATAGAGCGAAACACCAACGTCAAAGTCCTGGGAATGATCATTTCGGAGGATCTCACCTTGAAGGACCATAACATTGTATCAATCGCATCTGCTAGAAAAATGACAGGATGGATAATGAGAACCTTCAAAACTAGGGAGGCCAAGATCATGATGACACTCTTCAGGTCACTTGTTCTATCTAGGCTGGAATATTGCTGCACACTAACAGCACCTTTCAAGGCAGGTGAAATTGCCAACCTAGAAAATGTACAGAGAACTTTCACGGCGCGCATAACGGAGATAAAACACCTCAATTATTGGGAGCACTTGAGGTTCCTAAACCTGTATTCCCTGGAATGCAGGAGGGAGAGATACATGATTATATACACCTTGAAAATCCTAGAGGGACTAGTACCGAACTTGCACACGAAGATCACTCACTACGAAAGCAAAAGACTTGGCAGACGATGCACCATCCCCCCAATGAAAAGCAGGGGTGTCACTAGCACGTTAAGAGACCATACAATAAGTGTCAGGGGCCCGAGACTGTTCAACTGCCTCCCAGCACACATAAGGGGGATTACCAACAGCCCCCTGGCATTCTTCAAGCTGGCACTGGACAAGCACCTAAAGTCAGTTCCGAATCAGCCGGGCTGGCTCGTACGTTGGTTTGCGTGCAGCCAGCAGCAACAGCCTGGTTGATCAGGCTCTGATCCACCAGGAGGCCTGGTCACAGACCGGGCCGCGGGGGCGTTGACCCCCGGAACTCTCTCCAGGTAAACTCCAGGCATGATTCTTTACTAATATTCTTTACTAAGATTCTTTACTAAGATGCTTTACTATGATTCTTTACTAAGATTCTTTACTATGATTCTTTACTAAAATTCTTTACTAATATTCTTTACTATGATTCATTGCTAAGATTCTTTACTAAGATAAGAACATAAGAATGAAGGAATACTGCAACAGGCCTATTGACCCATGTAGAGCCGGTCCAGGTCCCTACCCTCCGATTAGCCTAATGACCCACCCAGTCTGGTCACCTCCACTCATGGAAGGAGCACTGCACCAGACCCAGCAGCACAACCTAGTCAGGTCCAACTCGCACCCACCCACACCCACTCATGTATTTTTCTAACCTATTTTTAAAGCTACAGAACGTTTTAGCCTCAATAACTGTACTCGGGAGTTTATTCCAGTCATCCACAACTCTATTACCAAACCAGTGCTTTCCTATATTCTTCCTGAATCTGAATTTTTCCAACTTGAAACAATTGCTGCGAGTCCTGCCTTGACTGGAATTTTTCAGTATGCTGTATACATCTCCTTTATTTAGTCCTGTTTTCCGTTTATACACCTCGATCATATCTGCCCAAATTCTACGCCATTCGAGGGAGTGCAGATTCAGGGCCTTCAGTCTATCCTTATAGAGAAGATTTCTGTTACATGGGATCAACTTTGTCATCTTCATCTGTACGTTTTCCAGTGCAATTATGTCCATTGCATTACGGTGACCATAACTGAGCAGCATAGTCTAAATGAGGCCTAACCAAGGATATACAGAGTTGAAGAACAACATGAGGACTTCTATTATTGTTAGCTTTATTGCGAACACTAATGCACTGTTGTCTTTGTTTTAGGGTTCTGCTAACTAGAACTTCTAAATCCTTTTCGCAGTCATTAGTATTTAGATCTTCATTATTTAGTTCATGTGAGGCATGGTTATTTACCTGTCCAACATTTAGAACTTTGCATTTGTCTATATTAAACTGTATCTACACTTCTTTGACCATTACATCAGTCTATTCTAATCATCCTGGAGTGCTCTATTGTCTCATTAGAATGAACTGGACAGCCTATTTTGGTGTTATCAGCAAATTTGCTTGTGTCGCTGTTTATTCCCTCATCTATGTCGTTTATGTAAATTGTGAACAACAACGGGCCAATCACTGACCATTTAGGAACACTGCTTGTGATGTGCCTCCACTCTGATTTCTCCGAATTTATGCAAACTCTCTGCTGCCTATTTATCAGCCAAGCCTCTACACAGGAAAAAATTTCTCCTCCTATTGCGTGTGCCTTTAGTTTCCTCAATAGCCTCTGATGTGGAACTCTATCGAAAGCCTTACTGAAGTCCATATACACATTATCATATTCATTACCAAGATCTACCTCCTCAAACACCTTAGAGAAAAAAGTTGGTAAATTCGTATGACAAGAACGCCCCTTTGTAAAACCATGTTGAGATTCATTAATCATTCTTTTCTGATCAAGATGGCTACGAATTGCTTTGGCAATTATTGATTCCATAAATTTTCCTACTTTGGAGGTAAGGCTTATTGGTCCATAGTTAGAACCCAAGCACATGTCACCTGCCTTGTAAATAGGCATAGGTATACCATCAATAATCCGGAAATCAGTTGTTCAGTTCCTTCAGTTATTCGGGACTAATTTTGGCTAGAATAATTTGAAATTTCCATGATCGGCACACCAACCTGCTGCTACTGTTTGGTTTACCTGGAGTTTTCCTGGAGAGAGTTCCGGGGGTCAACGCCCCCGCGGCCCGGTCTGTGACCAGGCCTACTGGTGGATCAGAGCCTGATCAACCTGGCTGTTGATGCTGGCTGCACGCAAACCAACGTACGTGCCACAGCCAGGCTGATCCGGAACTGACTTTAGGTGCTTGTCCAGTGCCAGCTTGAAGACTGCCAGGGGTCTGTTGGTAATCCCCCTTATGTTTGCTGGGAGGCAGTTGAACAGTCTCGGGCCCCTGACACTTATTGTATGGTCTCTTAACGTGCTAGTGACACCCCTGCTTTTCATTGGGGGGATGGTGCAAACGTCTGCCAAGTCTTTTGCTTTCGTAGTGAGTGATTTTCGTGTGCAAGTTCGGTACTAGTCCCTCTAGGATTTTCCAGGTGTATATATATCATGTATTTCTCCTCCTGCATTCCGGGGAATTACAGGTTTAGGAACCTCAAGCGCTCCAAAAATTTGAGGTTTTTTTATCTCCGTTATGCGCGCCGTTTAAAGTTCTCTGTACATTTTCTTAGGTCGGCAATTTCACCTCCCTTGAAAGGTGCTGTTAGTGTGCAGCAATATTCCAGCCTAGATAGAACAAGGACCTGATAAAGTGTCATCATGGGCTTGGCCTCCCTAGTTTTGAAGGTTCTCATTATCCATCCTGTCATTTTTCTAGCAGATGCGATTGATACAATTTTAGGTCCTTGAAGGTAAAGATTCCTCCGACATGATCACTCCCAGGTCTTTGACGTTGGTGTTTCGCTCTCTTTTGTGGTCAATTTGTTTTGTACTCTATAAAAGATTTAATTTCCTCATGTTTATCATATCTGAGTAATTGAAATTTCTTATCGTTGAACTTCATATTGTTTTCTGCAGCCCCCCTGAAAGATTTGGTTGATGTCCGCCTGGGGCTTTGCAGTGTCTGCAATGGAAGACACTGTCATGCAGATTCGGTGTCATCTGCAAAGGAAGACACGGGGGCTCTGGCTGACATCCTTGTCTATTGTCGGATATGAGGATGAGGAACAAGATGGCAGCGAGTACTGTGCCTTGTGGAACAGGAGCTTTTCACCGTAGCTGCCTCGGACTTTACTCTGTTGATGACTACTCTCTGTGTTCTGTTAGTGAGGAAATTATAGATCCATCGACCGACTTTTCCCGTTATTCCTTTAGCACACATTTTGGGGCGCTATTACGCCATGGTACACTTGTCGAAGGCTTTTGCAAAGTCTGTATATATTACATCTGCATTCTTTTTGTCTTCTAGTGCATTTTAGGACCTTGTCGTAGTGATCCAATAGTTGAGACAGAAGGAGCGACCTGTTCTAAAACCCCTGTTGCCCTGGGTTGTTTTAAGTGATGGTTTCTAGATGGGTGGTGATCTTGCTTCTTAGGACCCTTTCAAAGATTTTAATGATATGGGATGTTTTGTGCTATTGGTCTGTAGTTCTTTGCTGTTGCTTTACTGCCCCCTTTGTGGAAATGGGCTATGTCTGTTGTTTTTAGTAACTGTGGGACGACCCCCATGTCCCTGCTCCCTCTCCATAGGATGGAAAAGGCTCGTGATAGGGGGTTCTTGCAGTTCTTGATGAAACACAGAGTTCCATGAGTCTGGCCCTGGGGGAAGTGCATGGGATGTCATTTATTGCCTGTTCGAAGTCATTTGGCGTCAGGATAACATGGATAGGATTGTGTTAATCAAATTTTGTGGCTCTTCATAAAAATTATTTTTGTTCTTCGACTCTCAGTCTGGTTAGCGGCTATTGCCTAAAAGCTGAGTCATATGGGATTGAGTAGCTCACTCATTTCCTGATTGCTGTCATCTGTGTAGAAACCCATCTTGTTTAGTAGGGGCCCAATATGGGACGTTGTTCTCGATTTTGATTTTGGCATAGGAGAAGAAAATACTTTGGGTTTCTTTCGACTTCATTATGGCTTTTAGTTTCCTGTCCCGCGATTTCCTGACTCCTACAGATTCTTTTAGCTTAAGTTCCGATGCTTGCTATTTCTCTGACCAGTGTCTCCCTACGGCATTTCAGATTTTTGACCTCTTTTAGCCGCTCTGTTTATTCTTTTCCATCGCTGTAAAGGGATAGTGCCTGTTCTCTTTTCTGTTCTTACATTTACTCCTCCTTTTTTTAGAGGAATAAGCCTTGTGCCATACATCGGTGCCACCAAGTTAATCTGTTCTGGCATAAGTTGGGGGTCTGTGTTGGCTTAGTATATCTTCCCAGTTATATCCGTTGGACTTGCGGTTTATTGTCCCACTTTATTTTTTGTTATTTGAAGTTGAATTTGTGAATGCTCCCTCGTGACTAATTCATTTTGTTGGTCGGGGGCTCCGCACATACAGACTGAGCCTCAATTATGTTGTGATCTGAGTATATTGTTTTTGATATAGTGACATTTCTTTTATCAAGATCATCATTGTTAGTGATGATGAGGTCTAGTGTATTCTCCTAGTCTAGTAGGCCTATATTATTCGCTGGTTTAAATTGAATTTTGTGCAGAGATTTAAAGCTCGCTCGTGAGTGTGAGTTTTCATCAGAGCTGCCTCCTGGTTGTTATTACTGCCTAACAATATTATTTGCTATATTCCTCCCATTTTAGGTGCCTTAGTTGGAAATCCCCCAGGAGCAAGATGTTTGGGTGCAGGACGCTGGAAGATTTTCCAGACAGTGCGTCAATTTTTAACCAGCAGTTCCTCTGGAATTGCTGGGATGTTGCATCGGAGGCTTGTAGACTACCATCAATGTGACTAGGTTTTGGTTCTACGACCTTTACTGCTAAAAACTTACACTAATCATTTGAGGCATTTAGCTGTTCTGTGCAAACAAGTGACTCTTGCAATGTTACAGACCAACCCCCCCCCCTTTTGCTGTTCACTCTGTCACATCTGTATAGGTTGTAACCTGGGATCCATATTCGTTGCCCATGTTGATACTTATGTGTGGTCTCAGTGAAAGCCAGCGAAACATTGCTATTGCCTCTGCAAGAGTCCCGGATGAAAGGTATTTTGTTGTTTGTTGCTGGCCTTTAGACCTGTATATTTGCAAAGAGAATGTTATTCGGGGACTGGTGGTGATTGTGGTACTGGGGGGGGATTTTTTTTTTCCGGGCATTTAGTATCTTGTATCTGTTGGTTTGGAGTTGGTGGCCATCGACGGTGGTTCCACTCCAGGAATGATGGATTTGTGTGTACGTTTTCTGCCATTTCTGCCAGTTTTTTTTCCTTCCTGGCACTAAAAAACCTCTCCCTCTTGAGTGGCTGTGGCTTACCCAGGTTTTCCCATGGCCTGGATGTTTTGTTATCTTTTCTGTACCTTTAGAATGGTATGCCTGGCAATTTAGAAGTTATAGCACAGTTTTTCTGTACTGAAGAGAGTACACAGTTCAGGGTGAAAAAGCTTGACAGGAAGCGAGTTTGCATTTTTCCTGTTGTCTTATCGGCATGGCATTTCCTAGGGTGGTCATAGTTGCAACGTCCCATCTGTTTTTCCAGATTTCCCTTGCAGCAGATACAGAGTGCATAGTATGTGCACAGGCCTTGGGTTTCGTTTGCCTTGGGTTTCTGTGAATGACTGGATTCCCTGGTGGTGCATGTTTCCTGTCTTACTTCTATTCCTCCCTAAGCACAACAATGGAGCTCCCACAAGTTGTTTTTGGTAATATATCCTCCACTTTTGCTGTGGGAGTACCTCTTGTTTGACTTATTTTCCTGCGGTATTTCTAGTTTGCAAATATTGGTTTTATCTTATCTTTGACCTACACTTGTTTCCCTACTATGGCTCCTGTCCGCCTATGAGGTCATTTTTTATGTATTCTCTTCCTGCGTATAATTCCCGACTTATCCTGACAAAATGATCCAGCTTCACCATTACTGTCTCCCAGGACAGCATCTCTCCAGCTCCCCATTACTGATCTCCCCCCCCAGGACAGCACCTCCAGTTCACATTACTGTCTCCCAGACAGCACTATCAGCCTCCCACATTTATGACTAACAGGACATCATCTCCAGCCTTACAGTTTCTGACTACATGGCCAGCATCGAGGGCAGTAACATTCGGGGGGGGGTCCCCCAAAGGGTGGGGGGCGTGGGGGGGGGACTTTTTTTTATGGTTCCATCTGTTTACCTGAGAGTTTACCTGTTGATACGAGAGTTTCGGTGGGTCAAGCCCCCGCGGACCGGTCTGTGACCATGGCCTCTGGTGGATCAGCGCTGATCAACAGGTGTTGCTGCTGGCTGCACGCAAACCAACGTACGAGCCACAGCCCGGCTGATCAGGAATGACTTTAGGTGTGGTCCTGTTGACAGCTTGAAGGACTGCCAGGGGTCTGTTGGTAATCTCCCTTATGTGTGCGGGAGGCAGTTTGAACAGTCTAGGGCCCTGAAACTTTATTGTATGGTCTCTTAAAGTGATAGTGACACCCTGCTTTCATTGGGGGGATCGGTGCATCGTCTGCCAAGGCTTTTGCTTTCGTAGGAGTGATTTTTCGTTAGTGCTAAGTTCGGTACTAGGCCCGCTGGTTTTGTTCTCTAGGGTGATTATAATCATGTATCTCTCCTACTGCGTTCCAGGAATACCAGTTTAGGTAACTCTCAAGCCGCTCCAGTAATTGAGGGTGTTTTATCTCCGTTATGCGCGCCGTGAAGTTCTCTGTACTCATTTTATTGGTTCGGCAAGTTCAACTGCCTTGAAAGGTGCTGTTAGAGTGCAGCCAATATTCAGCCTAGATTAGAGTCAAGTGACTGAAGATAAGAGTGGTGCTACTTGTTGCATAAGTCATTCTAATTTCTTTTTCCATGTATTGTTATAACCTGCTTACTTTAGCCCATAGCCATGGTTCAATTAATAAAAATTGCTTTTCGTAGTGCAAGCACTTATTCAGTACATTGTCCATTAAGGTAAGGTGGCTTTTGAAGCCACCTGTCAGTTGCCATGAGCTCTGTCCATGATGCAGAAGAAAATGCTTTTATTATTATGCTAATAATCAACACTACGCTTATTACCTATCACAATTGATCTAATATGACATAATAAAAATAATTTAAATAATATAAAACAGTTAAATACTCAGAATGAAAAATATTTGGATAACACTGAGCAGTTCGACGGAGGTATTATGAAGAGGAAAATGGTATACAAGTTCCTTCTCCTATCCCTGTCTTGGAGGTTATATTAGAGGGAAAACGTAGTGTAGCACAGGGCTAACTGTGATATACACATCGTACTTCACCATAATAACTGAAACAAAAAAGCTATTTCCTTCTTTTTTAGATTATCCAAATGGTAAGCAAGATGTAATATAAGAGGGATGGAGCAGTGATAATGAACTGAGTGAAATGTATTTTACTGCTAGGTATGTCAGCGTTGTTTATCCTGGACCCTATTTTGAAATTGGCATTTGTTGAAATTTGTGTGAAATTGGTCAAATTGACAATTTCTGACCACTTTATTGGGTAGTTGAAACAGGTGAATGGGCGGTTTTTGTACTCAGTCGACAGACTAGAAGTAAGTAAATTAATCAAATCAAATTAAATCAAATCAAGTTTATTTTCTATAAGGGTTACAATGTGGGGTTTACAGGATTTGGATATAGTGTTGTTTACATGTTATAAAATACTAATTACAGAGGGAGCCACTAGGACACCTAGCATGGCTAGACATTTTGGGCAGACTTAGATTAATTCTTAACATTAAATCCTTGCAAATTATGGTATTAAGTCTAGGTGACTACATTATAATTTGTGAGTTTAGCATTGTGAATGCTTTTGTTTTGGCACAACACCAAGTGTCTATGTTGGAGTATCATAGGCAAACTTATGTCTGGCTAGGATTCATTCACTGTGTTTATAGTCAGTGGGTGAGCGAGTGTAATTGTGAATCACCAGGTGGTTATTATGTAAGTAAGTTTATTCAGGAATACACAAATACAGTTACATAGATTATCATACATAGCAGCGTATGTATAGAGATCCTGGGATAACCCAAAAAAGTGAAAGTGACTTATTTCCAGTACCTGGCTTTTGCTTACCATACATGATTTTTGGTAAATATTTTTTTTTCTTGGTTGTTTGTTGGGCTACCTCATTGAAACTTGGGCAATGTATGATTGAATGATGCTTCTTAACGTACACCAAAAATAAAAAAAACCGACGGTAAATAAGGGAGTTCACTTCTCAGCCATTAACCTCCTCTTTGCGGTATATTTTCGTATGGTTTTTATGGTTGTATACTCGTTTTTTGGTTTCATTTGATAGAATGGAAGATATATTACAGAAATAGACATGATTTTGATTGCTTTCATGATGAAAAGTACCTTGAAATTGAGGTCAAAGTAGCGGAAATGTTCGATTTTTGCTGGTGTTCAATGAACTTTGTTAAAGTCGGTTGGTTATTTTTATTAAGTGTATTCTAACCTAGCCCCTCTGTAATCCGGCAAACTCAGTAATGCAGCACACTACAGGGCCTAATGATACAGGATTTGTGATGGAGGTCCTGTATTACATTTGCCATTTTCTTTTCAAAGATTCTTTCCTAAGTTTTTTGACTAAGATTCTTTAGTAAGATTCTTTACTAAGATTCTTCACTAAGATTCTTTATTATGATTCTTTACTAAGATTCTTTACTATGATTCTTTACTATGATTCATTACTAAGATTCTTTACTTAGATTCTTTATTAAGATTTTTGACTAAGATTCCTTGCTAAGATTCTTTACTATGATTATTACTAAGATTCTTTACTAAGATTCTTTACTAAGATAAGAACATAAGAATTAAGGAATACTGCAACAGGCCTACTCACCCATGCAGAGCTGGTCCATGTCCCTACCCTCCGATTAGCCACATGACCCACCCAGTCTGGTCACCTCCACTCATGGAAGGAGCACGGCACCTGACCCAGCAGCACAACCTAGTCAGGTCGAACTCACACCCACCCACACCGACTCATGTATTTATCTAACCTATTTTTAAAACTACAGAACGTTTTAGCCTCAATATCTGTACTTGTGAGTTTATTCCACTCATCCACAACTCTATTACCAAACCAGTGGTTTCCTATATTCTTCCTGAATCTGAATTTTTCGAACTTGAAACCATTGCTGCGAGTCCTGTCTTGACTGGAATTTTTTAGTACGCTGTTTACATCCCCTTTATTTACTTCTGTTTTCCATTTATACACCTCGATCATATCCCCCCTAATTCTACGCCTTTCGAGGGAGTGCAGATTCAGGGTCCTCAGTCTATCCTCATAAGGAAGATTTCTGTTACATGGGATCAACTTTGTCATCTTCCTCTGTACGTTTTCCAGTGCAATTATGTCCATTGTATTACAGTGACAAAAATTTAGCAGCATATTCTAAATGAGCTAAAACCAAGGATATATAGAGTTGAAGAACAACCTGAGGACTTCTGTTATTGTTAGCTTTATTGTGACCACTAAAGCACTGTTGTCTTGGTTTTAGGGTTTTGCTAAATAGAACTCCTAAATTCTTTTTCACAATCATTAGTATTGAGATATGCATTATTTTTGTTTATATGTGGCATGGTTATTTACCTGTCCAACATTCAGAACTTTGCATTTGTCTATATTAAACTGTATCTGCCATTCTCTGACCATTACATCAGTCTATTCAAATCATCCTGGAGTGCTCTATTTTCTCTTTAGAATGAATTGGACAGCCTATTTTGTGTCATCAGCAAATTTGCTTATATCGCTGTTTATTCCCTCATCTTTGTTATTTATGTAAATTGTGAACAACAATGGGCCCAACACTGACCCTTGAGGAACACTGCTTGTGACGTTCCTGCATTCTGATTTCTCCCCATTTATGCATACTCTCTGCTGCTTATTTATCAGCCATGCCTCTACAGAGGAAAAAATTTTTCCTCCTGTTCCTTGTGCTTTTAGTTTCCTCACTAGCCTCTGATGTGGAAGTCTATCGAGAGCCTTACTGAAGTCCATATACACGATATCATATTCATTACCAATATCTACCTCCTGAAACACCTTAGTGAAAAAAGTTAGAAAATTTGTACGACAGGAACGCCCCTTTGTAAAACCGTGTTCAGATTCATTAATCAATCTGTGCCAATCAGATTGCTACGAATTGTTTCAGCAATTATTGATTCGATAAATTTTCCCACTATGGAGGTAAGGCTTATTGGTCTATAGCTCGAAGCCAAGGATCTGTCACCTGCCTTGTAAATAGGCATAGGTCCGCCATCACAAATCCGGCAATCAGTTATTCGGTTGCTTCACTTATTCGTCACTAATTTTGGCTAGCATAATTTGAAATTTCCATAGTCGCCACACCAACCTGCTGCTACTGTTTGGTGGTGCTACTTGTTGCACCACCAATTTCCTTTTCTCCATTTATTGTTATAACCTGCTTACTTTTAACCCTAGCCATGGCTCAATGAATATAAAATGCTTTTCTTTGTGTAAAGCACTTACACCGTACATTGTCCATTAAGATAAGGTTTCTTTGAAGCCACTGTCAGTTGCCATGAGCTCAGTCTCATGATGCAGGAGAATATGCTTTATTATTATGCTAATATCAACACTACAGCTTATTGCCTATCACATTTGATCTTATATGACATAATAAAAAATATAAATAATATGAACATGTTAAATACTCCAGAATGGATAATATTTGGCATAACACTGAGCAGTTCGATGGATGTATGAAGAGAACATGGTATACAAGTACCATTCTCCTATCCCTTTCTTGGGGGCTTATATTAGAGAAAACGTAGTGTAGCACAGGGCTAACTGTGATATACACTCGTACTGCACCATAAAACTGAAACAAAAAAGCTATTTCCTCTTTATAGATTATCCAAATTGTAAGCAAGAGTAATATAAGAGGGGACTGGAGCCGTGACTAAATAACAGAGAAAATGTTATTTTAGTGCTAGGAATGTCAGCATTGTTTATTCTGGACCCTATTTTGAAATTGGCATTTGTTGAAATTTGTTTGAAATTGGCCAAATTGACAATTTCTGACCACTTTATTGGGTAGTTGAAGTAGGTGAATGGGCGGTTTCTTGTACTCAGTCGACAGACTAGAAGTAAGTAAATAAATCAAGTCAAATCAAGTCAAATCGAGTTTATTTTCTATATGGGTTACAATGTGGGGTTTACAGGATTTGGATATTGTGTGGTTTACATGCTATAAAATAATAATTACAGAGGGGGTCACTAGGACACCTAGTATGGCTAGGCATTTCGGGCAGACTTACATTAATTTTTAAGATTAAATCCTTACAGATTATGGTATTAATTAAGTCTAGGTGACTACATTATAATTTGTGAGTTTAGCATTGTGAATGCTTTTGTTTGGCACAACACCAAGTGTCTATATTGGAGTATCATAGGCAAACTTATGACTAGCTAGGATTCATTGTGTTTATAGTCATTGATTGAGTGAGTGTAATTGTGAACCACCAGGTGGTTATCATGTAAGTTTATTCAGGTATACACAAATACAGTTATATAGATTATATACAGAGGTTTTTGTATAGGAATCGGGGAAAACCCAAAAAAAAAGTGAAAGTAAATAAATTTTCCAGTACTGGTTTGCGCTTGCCAACATGATTTTTGATAAATTTTTTTTTTTTCTCAGTTGTTTTGTGGGGAAATTCATTAAAAATTTGATCAATGTATGAGGGGAATGAGGGATTTTTATGTACACCAAAAATAAAAAAGACGGACGAAAAATTAAGGGAGTTCATTTTTCACCCATTAGTACCTTTTTTCCCAGTATATTTTCGTAGGGTTTTTATAGTTTTTATACTCTTTTTTTTTTTGGTTCATTTGTTAGAATGGAAAATATATACAGAAATAGAAATGATTTTGATTGCGTTCTGATGAAAATTTCCTTGAAATTGAGCTAAAAGTAGCGGAAAATTTGTTCGTTTGTTTGCGGGGTTTTCAATAAACTTTTTTAAAAGTAAATTTTGGTTTTTAATTTTATTAAGTTTTATTCTACCCAAAACCCCTCTGAAACCCCGGGCAAACTCAGAAAATGGGGCCCCCACTTTTGGCCCCAAGGTGCCGGTTTCATTTGGCCTGGTTGGGGTAGATTTTGCGGAGTGCTTTGCCCCCCTCTTTTGTTTCCCGACGGTTTACTCAGAAACAACAGGGCCCCAAGGTTTGGGGCCGCAGGAGGTAAATACTGTGGGCATTAAAATTTCATTAGTGGGGCTTTAACGCCTACGTCAGTCGATGTGTTATTGCCCAAAATTTAAGGAGACTTACGGCACCCGAGACGAGGATTTTATGGAGGGGCCCAGGGAAACGGGGGTATATAGAATTTTTGTGGGAAAAAGTGAAACTGCTCAAGTATGAGGTTTTGGGTTGATTGTTCCCAAGATGTCGCATTACGTAACCCCGGCAGGGGGGGTAAAGTAAAGGGTTTTTTATCAGGCCCTTTATTCTTTTTTTGGGTTAAAGGTCCGCAACGTGCCTTTGAGGCTGATGAGGAAAGATGTTCAAAATTGTATTCAAACGTTAGGGAAAACTGTACATCGGGGCCCAACCCTGGCAAATGGAAAAAAAGGGGGCTTTCACAGGTTTCCCCAGGGGTTTTTTTAAATCTCAAGATGACGTAAGGATCCTATACCCTCGTATGTATATCTCGAAGAGTTTAAAAAACCCAGGAATGGTAGCATATGGGGGGCCCAGAAGAAACGTCCCCGGACTGTGGGGGGAATATGACCAATGGCGGAAAGACTGTGGAAACCCGGAGTATGGCCGGGGCCCGGAAAAGGGGCAGGGAAACCTGCGCATGAGCACCCGTTCCCTAAGGAAAAAGGGGGAAAAAGGGGAGGGGGGCGTGGTGCATGTGGAGTGAAGGGGAAAGTGGCTCCCCCTGGGGGAATCGGAAAAAAAAAGGGGGTTGACCCAAATGAATCCCCCCTTTTGGCCCCTTTCCAAACATTTTAACGGGTTGTAAAAGTGAGGAGGTGCAGGAGGGCCCAGATTTGAAGGATATTGAGGGGGAGTTGGGGGGGGGTTTCTTACAGGCATGTTACGTTATGGGGGTTGGGGGAGTTCAGCAAAACAAAAAACCTAGGTCGGGGCAGAAAGGTTTGTGTGGGGGGAAAGGGGGAGGATCAGGTGGCACCTTTTGGGGGACGTGCGATTTCCCTGGGGAATGGAGGGGTTTAAAGGGGGGTGGGAGGTGGAAGCCCATTTGCTGGTCCCAGGACTCAGATATGGAAACTGAGGGGTTAAAGGAAAAAAAAGGGCGCAGCGTCAGTTTGGCGATGTTTTTGCCCCGGGAAAAGGGCCCGGGGGAAAAAAAGCCCTGGGGTTATGGTACCCAGATTTGACTGTGGGGGCACAACAGAAGGGGGGGTTATGGTTGGGAAGGAGGGGGGATTCTGGGGAAAAAGGCCAGTCCCGGGGGAAGGGGGTCGAAAGGGAAAGAATCTTGACATGAGGGGGGGGGAAGGGAAAACCCTTTAAACTGGCCTCAGGTGTGTAACAATAAAAAATTGGGTTTTTTGGGTTGGATTTTAAACGGGGGGTGTTTTGGGGGTTTTTTTGAATAGGTAAAAAGGTTGACGAAAGCTTTTGTGCAGGGGGCAAAATTTTTTTAAGCTTGGTCATGAATTAGTGGTCCCTGGGTATCAGGTTTATGTGTTCCCTTTTTCTGAGCATTTAAAAGGGAAGTGGGTGTGTTGATCAGGGAGGGGGCCCATTTGTATTGTAGGAAAAGGGGGGGGGGGGGGAGAGGATTTACGTGGGGGGAAGGGGAGGGTTGGATAGGAGAGAGAGTGGCGTTTGTGTGTGTGTATCCCCAAACCCGAAAGGGGAGTGAAAGGAAGATGGATTTTTTGGGGGAAAGGGCTCGTGTATCCCTTTCGCCGTTACCATCTGCGGGGGATTGGGGGGGGGGGGATTGGAATTTTTTAATTAAGGAACGACGGGGAAACCCAGAGGAACGGGATATTTTTCCCAGCCCTTGGGGGGGCCTGTTTTAGAGATCTTCAGTTACGTAAATTGCTTTAGGGGGGGGGTCTGTGGGGGGTTTGGAAAACATACTTTTAAATAAAAAGGGGGGATATGCGGCTTGTTGGAAACAGGTTATATTTATTCAGGGGGTTTTTGGTTTTGAGTTTTTAAAAACAATTGAGAGGGTTTGTTTTCCCGATCATAGGGCGGTATTAGGGGATGTGGGTGGTTTTCCCTTTGGGTCGTAGGGGGGAAAAGTTTTTGGGAAAATTTAACACGTGGTTTTGGGGGTTAGGGAGGGGGGGAAGCTTTTGCAATTTTTTGGGAGCGTTTTGTCCCGCGGGAAGGGAAATGGGAAGATGGGGAAAAGGATGGGGGGTAGTGTGGCTAAGTTAAGAATACGTCATTTTAGTGAGGGGGGGGCAAACGCATTAATCAATTGCGGTTTTTTTTTTAAAAATTATTTTTTTTTCAAAAATTCGGGATTGTTACGAGGGGGGGGGGGGGGGGGTGGCCGGGGGTGTCCCCGGTGGGGATATCCCACATGTTAAAGGAAAGGATATGGGTTTTGCAAGAAGAACGTTTTGCAGCTTTTGGGTACGGGCGGGGTTGGAGAAGTACTCTGGGGCGAAAGCCTCAGCTTGTTTGCTGCAAAGGACAAAAGGTACGCCCAGCGATCGATTACAATCCCGGGTTTGCAGTAAATTCTTCTGTGGGGGGTTTTAGGAGGGTCGGGTTTTTTGGGGGACCCCAAGGGGGATGAGTGCATTGCAGATAGAGGGGTTTTGAGGGAATAGGGGAAAAGTAGTGGGGTGGATGGCGAGGTTTTTGGGAAGGTATGTGAGTATGTGCCTTTGCAAATGGGGAGGAGGGGATCGGGAGGACTGGGGGGGGTCATTAAAGGGGGGGGAAAATTATGGAGGGGCCCTTATGGACTTTGGGGAAAGGGGTTAAAGCCCCCGGGGATCGATGGTTTCCCAAAAGCAAATTTTTAGGGTACAGCAGGGGGTTTCTTTTTTGGGGTTTTCCTTTTTAAGGTTAATGAATGCCATAAAAAGATGGAGGTAAGAGGGGGAGAATCTAAGGCAACGGCGGTGGGGGGTTGTTGGCCCCAAAAGGGGTAAACGGTTTTTTCCCCTTTTGGGGATTCCCGAGCCTTTTCGTTGCTTTGTGGGATTATAAATTTTTCCCGAAAATTCAGGGGAATTGGTTTTAAATGTGTTGGGGGGAGGGTCGTGTTGGGTCTCATTTTGGGTTCCCTTTAGGTCAAGGGGTTTGGAGGGCCATGGGTTTATAAAAAGGGGTTCCGGGAGGACAGGAAAAAGGGGAAGAGGGGCGTGGTGGCTTTGGATTGGCAAGGGGTTTTGATGGGTGGAAAGAAAGGTTTTTGAGGGATATTCCCCTTTACGCGGGGGTTTTTTGGCGAAAAAATGTGGGGGGGGGGTTGGATACTTTGTACTCAAACGCAAAGGGGAAAGGGTGAAAAACCCAATTTGGGGGTGTGGGGGGGGGGGAGTCAACATGGGTGGGGTCTTCGGCAGGGATGCCCTTTTAAAAAATATTGTTTGCAGGGTGTTCAGGACCCCTTTTTAAGGGGGTTGGGGATCTTTCTAAGGAGGGGGGGAAGGGAAGGGTGAGCTGAAGCGGGGCCCTGGTTTGGTGGGCTATGTTGATGATACCATTTTTTGGGAAAGGGGAGGAGAAAAGGTTAGGACTTTTGGGGGGTTGTACACACTTTTGGGGAGAGTACTGGGATAAAGGGTTTAAATCTGGAAAAGTCAATGTTTCAGGGGGGAGGGGAGTGGGCAGTGAGATTAGTTTGGGGGAATGTGATGTTGTGCAGCGGAGGCCCCGGAGTTTAAAAAATTGTGGTGTCATTATGAGGCGGGACCTGAGTGCTCCCAAGGGTTTTAAAATTCGAATAGGAGGGTTAAAAAGGGTTTGCAGCGAGGGTTTGGGGAAATTGTACGACCCCCACCTTTTAAACCCCTTAGGAAACGTGCAATCGTTATCAATGTATTACTTATATTTAAAGGGGGGGTCTGGTTTGTTTGGCAGGTGTTTGCCGTTAACAGGAAAGCGTTCACGAGTATTCTTAAAATTTGGTGTTCAAATTTTTGGGGGGGGGTTCGGGGTGAAAACGGGTTTTGCAAAGGGAGGTAGGGGGCATTGCCGGTATGTAGGGGGGGGTTGGGTTTGTTGGATTTGAGAAAGCCCCGTGAAATGTGTGTTTTTTTAAGAGGGAAAGTGATGAGTGCGGTGGATGGGGGAGGGTCAGCTAGAAAAGGTACTTGCTCCGGGAGGAAAGGGTTTGGAGGGGGGGGAAATAAAGGGAATGGGGAAAACAGGTTAGTCCCTTTAATGTTACCCGGGGAAACCCGGGAAAATTGAAAAGGGGTGGGAATTTGTGAAAAATCGTTAGGGGGATATTAGGGGCCCGCCCAGTTTGAAGGGATCTCCCCCAGGGATACATGGATGTAATATGGCGAAGATTTAGTAAATTTAAAGGGAAACGACCTAGGGGTGTGAGGTTATGCCCTTTTTCCTGCATGGGATTTTCCCAAACGGGAGCGTTGCCCCGGGGTAGGAGGGTTTTTGGGGGGGGGGGGGTTTTGGGCCAGATGCAGGGGGGAAAGGGGACTGCGTTCATGTCGTCTATTTTTGTGAAGGTTTGGAGTGCTTTCAGGGTAGGGTTGAGAAGGGTAGGGGTGGGGTGGGGGGTAAAGGGTTTGTGTGGGTTTATGCGAGCGTTGATTTGATTTGAGGGGTTTTTGGGGGGGGGTTTGGGGGGGTAAGGGGTTTTTGCTTTTGTCATCGTGGACTACATATATGTTTTTGGGGGTTATGGGGGGAAAAAGGTGGGGGGGGGAATGGGGATGAGAAGGATTTTTAGGGGAAATTTTTATCGAACTTTGTGTCGCAAAAGAGTTTTTTTTGGGGGAAAAAGGTGGGAAAAAAAAGGTATTTTTCTGAGGGTTATAGAGGACTAACAATAGGGAATTTATTGACTTTTAAAAGGGGGCCCTTTTAACTCCCGGGGTGATTAGGTTGGAAAAAAGGGGGGGGGGGGTTTTTCGGGGGATTTAAAAAGGGGGTCTCCTTGGGTATGCAGTGATGTGGTTGGGTGTGTTTGGAGGTTTTTGTGTGGGGAAAAGATGAGAGGTTTGGAAGAAAAGGGTTTTGCTTAGTTCCCTTGATGGGGAAGGTTTTAAGGAGCAGATTAATATATAACATGTATTAATTTTATAACCAAAAAAAATTAATAACATGTATATTTGTTGGTAGCGTATTATTTTCCCTTGCACGGGTTAATGAAATTGAATTTAATTTTTTGAGGGGGTTTTTCCTTTCATTTTTTTCCCTTTTAAAACCCACTGAGTTATTTTTCCCTTTTTTGTAACGGGGGGCCCCAAGCATCAGTTTTGACTTTAATTCCCTTTTATTATTTTTATTTTATTTAAGGTATTGTTTTTTGGGTTTGTCCTGTACCATTCAGGTTTTTTAAATAATTTTTCTCAAGTGCAGTGTCAAAATAATCAAAAAATTGGGGGTTAATTATTGCCCCTGTTTATTCGGGGTTTGGGGTGATGGGGGTTAGTTTTAAAATGGGGTTGTGGGGGGGGGGTTGGGGGGGGGGCAGGGATGATGGGTCACCTGTGTTGAAAACCGGGTTTCTTTAAAAAGGGGATTTTTGTTTGGGCGGGTTTTAATTTGTTTTCGGGTTGTATTACGGGGGATTGTCATTAAGTTGGGGGCATTATTGTGCTGAGGTTGTTAAATTTTAGGAGTTTTTTTATAGCCATTTTGTTGGGGCCCTTTTTTATTTTTCCTTTATTCCTTTTTTAAAAATTTTGATATGTTTTAAAAAATTGGGATATTGTTGACTTCGTTTTTGCCTGGATTGTTTTGTGTTTTTATATTGTTTATTTAAAGTTGTCCTTGTTCAAATTTTTTTTTAAATTTTAAATTTAAAAAAGGGGGGAAAGTGGGGGCTTATTCAAATTTGGGGGGGGAAAAGGGGGGCCCGTAAGAATAATGGGGGAGGTTTCCATTATATTATGAAACCCTTTTTTACTTTGGGGGGTTTGGTGTGGGGGGGGAAAGGGGGGTATTGAGGGGGGTCACAAATATACCCCAAAGTTTAACTGGGGGGTCATTTTGGGGGGAGTTCCCGTAAGCTTTTGGTTTCCACCCAAAGGGTTTAGGGAGAAAAGGGGATCCGTTTTTTTCATGGGGTTTTGGTTGCAAATTAAAAACAAATGTTCATAAGATGGGGGTTTGGGGAGAGGGGCAAATGGGTTTTTTCTGTGGGGAGGAGGAAAACTGTTTAGTGGGATATTTTTGTTCATCTTTGGGCGTGGGGGTGAGAGTCTGGTGGCGGGGGTTTTTAGGTTGTTGGGGGGGGGGGGGGGGGGGTTGGTTTTTTCTTTTGTTTTTTGGGCGTTGGTGTTAGTTTGGGGGGGGGCAAGGGGAAGTGGGGAGGGCTTTGATGGGATGTTTTTTTGGGGGGGATTATTTGCATGTTTCTTGGGGGGAATGAGGCAAAATTTAAAAGGGGAGTTTTAGGTTTAAAAAGCGTTAGCAGCAAAAGGGTTTTTTAGGACAAGGTTTTAGAAAAAAGATTAAAATATGGGGGGGGTGGGGAATCAAGTTTTTCGGGGAGGTTATCGTTTTCTCACGGGAAAAACAATTTCAGGGAACGGGGGGGGGGGCAAAGGGGGGGGGGTTTCCTTTTTAAGGGGAGGGGAGGGGGGGTAAGGGTTTTGCTTGTTGGTGGAAGGTGATGAGGGGAGTGGCTGTGAGAGCATTTCATTCGTGAAATGGTTTTGTTTTCCCGGAGGGGTTTTTTTTTTATTTGAGTTTTGTAACCCTGGTCTTTATTCAGTAACACCCAGAACGTCATACTTTACTACTTGGGGGTTTGGGGGGATTATTTCCTTTCATAAGATGAGTGAGGTTTGTCAGGGTTGTCAGCGTGCCTTTGTTGTGCTCCCGGTTTTTTTGGTGTTTTTTACGGTTTGCCCTTTTTTTGCTAGAACTTTTTTTGTTTGGGCCCTCAATCCTATAGATAAATCCCCCCTCGCCGGGAAAAATCTTGGGGGAAAAAATTTTACTGAGTAAAAAAAGGAGAATTGTGTGCATACCTAGGAGGTTTACTGCCCGGGGGAATCATAGGCCCGTCCCGTGTGGGAAAAAAAATAATATTGAACTTTGTGTAGGGGGGAAAGAAAGTCTCCCGAAGCATTTTAGTATACATAGTGTATAGTGTATATACAGTGGCCCCCCTAGTATATTGATGATAAAGGTTAAAAATGTCTTTGAAAAAAAGGTGAATTTGTAAATGAAGTGATTAAAACCTATAGAGGCAGGGGGCCGGAAAATCGCCAGAAAAAATTACCACAGGTCAGCTTTTTTAATAATCTTCTGGGCCTTCATTGGTTTCTCGATATAAATTTGTGATTTCCAGTGTTAGCAGAATACAGTGTTGTAAATTGCAACTAACCGTATTATAATGGTACTTTAGTGGGAAAAGGGAGTGACTTTCATTAGTTTCTTTTTCTTGAAATACCAGACGTTTTCTGTGAATTTTTATTAACCCGTAGTTACCAGCGGTCGCAAATTTCACAACGAGGGAAAAAATTTTTTACTACAAAAAAGCGGCCCCCCTTTCCCCCAAAATTTGGGACCCGTAATTTAGGATAATATAGCATTTATTGTGGTGGAAGGGGAAAAAAAAAAAATAGAAAAAGCTTTGATACAGCGTTTTATAAACAAAGGTGGAGGCTCGACCGTTCGGGCCTTTTAGGAGTTTCAGCAAATCAAAAGGCTCTTCAAAAAGCCCAAATTTTACTTTTGTATCAATCAAAAAACATATTATGGGGGAGATTTTTTTCCAGTAGATTTCCCTTTATGTGTTAGCTCAAAACAAACCCACCAGTATGGTTTTAAAAAATTGCCCCGATAGATCAGATAGGGAAAAAAATTTTGGGGGGGCCGGAAACCCTTTAATTTGGTTTCCCAACCCCTTTACTTTGGGCCCAACCCCTTGGAATGGTCCGAAACCCCTTTAATGGGGCCCAAACCCCTTGGGTGGTCCGAACCCGGGGTGGTTTAAACGGTTTCGTTTTGCACACCTAGCAGGTTTTAATAGAATATTCAAGGGTTGCTAGTAGGAAATTTCAGTAAATCAACCTTCAAATCTTTTTGAAGGGTGTGGATTTTGTGGTCAGTCAAACAAAAAGGGCTTCCACATGCATTTTTAAAATTTTCATTTCTGTGGAAATTGGTGTCACCCCCCCTTGTGCAGATATCCAAGAACAAACTAAAAAAGCAGTATTAAAACAGGGAAGTGTTTTTGGGTTGCCCAAATGAAGGGGAAAAAGGGGGATAAAATCACAAGGGTATTTTAAAAAAGGTCCCAAAACAAAAGGGGCTTTCATAGAAAACCTGGAAACTTTTTTAAAACAGATGGGAAATTAAAAAAATGGGTGAATTGATGCCCTTGTTTCTGGCCATTTTAGTCAGAAAAATTTAAGGCTGGAGATGATGTCCCGGGTTTTTCAGTAAATGGGGGGTGAAAAGTGCTTTTCCTGGGAAAACAGTAATGGGGAAACTGGAAAGGGGTGTCCCGGGGGGACATTTAAAGGTGAAGCTGGAGGGGCTGTCCTGGGAGACAGTAATGGTTTAAAGGGTGGGATGCTTTTCCTGGGAGCAGTAATGGGGAAAAATGGAGGGTTTCTGTTTCCCGGGAGGCAGTAATGGGGGAAAGGGGGAGATTTTGTCCAGGTAGTCGGGAATTATACGCAGGAAGGAATAAAATTTGAATGGGCCCCATAGGGGGGCAAAGGGGCCAATTAAAATAGGGAAACAAAAGGGGAAATCAAAGATAAGATAAAAACCCAATTTTTGCAAAAATAGGGTTTTCCGCAGGAAATAGCAAACAAAAAGGAAATCCATAGCAAAAGTGAGGTATATTACCCAAAAAAAAATGGTGGGAGCTCCCTTTTTGGTGCCCAGGGAGGATAGAAGTAAGACAGGGAAACATGCACCAACCCGGGGGGACAGTCACAGGAAAACCCAAAGGGAAACCCAACCCAAAAACATCCCCCCCCCCCCCCCCCCCCCCCCCCCCCCAAAAACCCAAAACCCCCCCCCCCCCCCCCCCCCCCCCCCCCATAAAAAAAAAAAAAAAAAAAAAAAAAAAAAAAAAAAGGGAAAAAAATTTAAAAACAAAAAAAAACCCAAAAAAAAAAAAAAAAAAAAAGAAAAAAAAAAAAGGGGGGGAAAAACCCCCCCAAAAAAAAAAAAAAAAAAAAAAAAAAAAAAAAAAAAAAAAAAAACACCCAAAAAAAAAAAAAAAAAAAAAAAAAAAAAAAAAAAAAAAAAAAAAAAAAAAAAAGGAAAAAAAAAAAAAAAAAAAAAAACAAAAAAAAAACCGAAAAAAAAAAAAAAAGAAAAAAAAACCCCAAAAAAAAAAAATTTGGGGGAAAAAAAAAAAAAAACCCCCCCCCCCCCCCCAAAAAAAAAAAAATAAAAAAACCCCTGGGCCAAACCAAACATCTTCTCCCGGGGGAAATTTTAAAAAAAGGGACCTAAAAAATTGGGGGAATTTTGGAAAATATTTTTCCCCTATAAAAAAGGAAAATTTAAAAATCCAAATTTCCGGAAACTTTTAAAACCCCTAAAATTTAATTTCGAAAGGAAAAATTTTGCCCATAACTTAAAATTAACCAGGCCTCCCTTTTCCCAAAACAAAAAAAAAAAATCCCGGAAAAAGGGGAAATTACCCCAACCCCTAAAAATTTTTTTCCCGGGAAAAAAAAAAAGGCAGGTCAGAAAACGAACCAAACCGCATAAATGGGGTTAAACCCCAGGGGAGGGGCCCCTTTACCCAAAACCCAAATTCAAATAACCAAAAAAAAAATTTGGGGGCCCAATAAACCCAAATCCTAAAACCGAAATTTTAACCGGGTCTAAACCAAACAACAAAAAACCCAAAAAATTTTATCCTATTTGAACCAAAAATTTTCCGGGTTCACTGAGACCCCCAAAGGTTTTGGCCCAAGAAAAAGGAGGTAAAAGGGGTTTAAAGTAAAACAAAAGGGGGGGGAGGGGGTCCCTTTTTGGCCGAAATCGGTAAAAGAAATAAACAGAAAAGGGCAAAAAAAAAGGGCTTTTTATTTAAAGCCTTTGGGAAAACCCCTTGGCAGTGAAAAAAGCCCCTCGAAAAAATTAAACCCCAAAAAATTTTCCCCCTTTGGGGGGTTTCCAAAGGAAAAAAGGGGCAAAAAATTTTAATTTTGCCCCTTTTAAAAAAACCGGGGAAAAGGGGAAAGAAAAACCCAAGGATTTTTCTCCTTTCCAAAATTTAAAAAACCAAGCCAAAAAAATTGGGCCCCACTTTAAAAAATGGGAAAACCTAACCCTTTTTCAACATGGAAATTTTGAAATAATCAATTTAAAAAAAATTTTAATCCCCTTTTTAGGCAGCCGTAACCGCGGAGCCCCCGGGGCAAAATGAATTTTTAGTGGGAGCCACCCAAATTTAATTTAACAAAGCTAAAAACCAAGTTAAAAAAGTCCCCAAACCGAATAAATTTAAGATTTTCTAAGGGCCCCCGACCCAAAACTTTTCCTAGAAAACCAGATTCTTTTTGCAATTTTTGATGTAACCCAAAGGCCTTTTTTCCTCCGAAAAAAAGGGGTGTGGGAAAAAGGGGGGTCCCTTTTAGGCCAAAAAAAGAAATAGGCCCCTAAAAAAGGGGGGGGTATAAGAAACTGGGGGGGAAAAACTTCAGAAAATAGCAAACATCCCTTAACTAAAAAATCCTTTTTTAAAATCAAGGAAAGCAAGAACCTTAAAAACCTTTAAAAAAAAATCGAAAAACCCAAAGGGGCTTTTATCCAAAATCAAAAACCGGCCGTCCAATATTGGCCCAATTAAACAAAGGGGCCTAAACACAGGGGACAAAAAGGGAAAGAGTTTTAATTTTTCAGGAATTTGAAAAGGTTTTTTTCAAGGTTAAACCAATGGGCGAAATCCCCAAAAATTTTTATAAAGGAAAAAACAGGGAAAAAGGGGGCCCATCCTTACCCTTTCCCAAAGGGGCCGAAAGGCGTTAAAAGAGTTTTAAATTCCCAGGGCCCGCTCTTGGGAAAACTTGTTCACAAGGCAAGAGGGGTTTTCCCCTTTTTTAAAAACCTTTCCATCCTTTATCCCCAAAAGGGGGGGGGAAAAACAGGCCCCGGGGGGTCTTTCCCTTTTAGTTACAAAACTCAGACATGCCCCCCCCCAAAGGGGGAGAACAAAAGCAAAAAAAATTCCCGCAAAACATTCAACCCCAAAATTAAAATTTTGGGGTTCCAAAAAACAAATAAGTTCAAGAAAAATTTTATTACCAAAGGGTAAAATGGGTTTAAATTTTATCCGGTCCAAAAAAAATTTGGCCACAAAAAGGCCAAACACCAAAGCAAAAATGGGAGTGTAATATTAAGGGTTCAAAACCCTTCCCAAGGGACCATCAAAAGGACAAAAAGCTTGCTTGGGAAAAAGGAAACTGAGGGTTAAAAAACCTTCAAAAAAGGGAGGCCAAGCCCATGATGACATCTTAGGTCACTTTTTTCTATTAGGCGGGAAATATTGCTGCACAAACAGCACCTTTCAAGGCGGTGAAATTCCCGACCTAGAAAAGTAAGAAAATTTTCACGGCGCGATATGGAGATAAAACACCTAATTATTGGGAGCGTTTGGGGTTTCCAAAACCCTGTTTTCCCCTGGAACGAAGGAGGGAGGGGATACATGATTATTACCCCGGAAATTCCAAAGGGGTAGTCCCGAATTGCAACGAAATCACCCATACGAAAGCAAAAGACTTGGAGAGATGCACCACCCCCCCAATAAAAAAGCAGGGGTGTACTAGCACGTTAAGAGACCATACAATAAGTGTCAGGGGCCCGAGATGTTCAACTGCCCCCCAGCAAAAAGGGGGATTCAAAAAACCCCTGGGGTTTAAACTGGCATGGCAAGCACCTAAAGTCATTTCCCGGGTCAGCCGGGCGTGGCTGTTTGTTGGTTTGCGGAGCCAGCAGCAACAGCCCGGTTGACAGGGTTGATCCCCCAGGAGGTGGTCTCAGACCGGGCCGCGGGGGCGTTGACCCCGGAAAAATCTTCCCGGTAAAATCCAGGATATAAGGATAGGGGGCTTCGCAGCGTTATGGTGTTTTTTGTCCGGCGTAGAAATGTACAAAAATGATCCAGTGAATTTGTAAACATTTTTATTTAAAATGGATGTTGTTTAAAAAAATTAAAAAAAAAACAAGGAAAAAATGTAGGTCAAATGTACGTTAGTTGGGATGAGCTTGTTTTTTTTGTAGTTTTTAACACGTAGTGAAATACTTTCCTTATAGCCTTTTGGCTTGGCTTTTTTGATTATAATAATAAAAAAAAAGTCTTTCCTTTAAAACGTACTTTATAGAAGAAGGTTTTTAATATTTTAACACATTTTGTAGTGTATTTTTATGTAAGGATGTATACTTTTGTTTAGATAGGGAGATTGGTCTTATGTCCAGTCAAATTTCAAGTTTGATCTTAAGTAGGATTTTTAGTT
>NC_069495.1:746606-773407 GCF_026875155.1 Cherax quadricarinatus
GGGTTTTAAAAAGGGGGGTTCTTTTTTACAAATTTACCACAGTTTCTTAAGGTGTTTGAGGAGGTAGATTTTGGGAAATGAAATGAAATGTGTATATGGACTTCAGAAAGGCTTTCGATAGAGTTCCACATCAGAGGCTATTGAGGAAACTAAAGGCACACATTATAAGAGGGGGACATTTTTTCCTGTGTAGAGGCATGGCTGATAAATAGGCAGCAGAGATTTTTGCATAAATGGGGAGAAAATCAGAGTGGAGGCACATCACAAGCAGTGTTCCTAAGGGTCAGTGATTGGCCTTTTGTTGTTCACAATTTACAAAAAAATGGCATAGATGAGGGAATAAACAGCGACATAAGCAAATTTGCTGATAACACCAAAACATGCTGTCCAGTTCATTCTAATGAGACAATAGAGCACTCCAGGATGATTAGAATAGATTGATGTAATGGTCAAAGAAGTGTAGATACAGTTTAATATAGACAAATGCAAAGTTCTAAATGTTGGACAGGTAAATAACCATGCCTCATGTGAACTAAATAATGAAGATCTAAATACTAATGACTGCAAAAAGGATTTAGGAGTTCTAGTTAGCAGAAACCTAAAACAAAGACAACAGTGCATTAGTGTTCGCAATAAAGCTAACAATAATAGAAGTCCTCAGGTTGTTCTTCAAGAGATAAGATAAGATAAGATAGGATAACCCAAGAAAGTCAGTGCGTCATCGAGGACTGTCTAACTTATTTCCATTGGGGTCCTTAATCTTGTCCCCCAGGATGCGACCCACACCAGTCGACTAACACCCAGGTACCTATTTGCTGCTAGGTGAACAGGACAACAGGTGTAAGGAAACGTGTCGAAATGTTTCCACCCCCCGGGAATCGAACCCGGGCCCTCCGTGTGTGAAGCGGGAGCTTTAGCCACCAGGCCACCGGTTAAGCCTCATTTAGACTATGCTTCTCAGTTATGGTCACCGTAAAGCAATGGACATAATTGCACTGGAAAACGTACAGAGGAAGATGACAAAGTTGATCCCATGTAACAGAAATCTTCCCTAAAGGAATAGACTGAGGGCCCTGAATCTGTACTCCCTGGAAAGGCGTAGAATTAGGGCAGATATGATCGAGGTGTATAAACGGAAAACAGGACTAAATAAAGGGGATGTATACAGCATACTGAAAAATTTCAGTCAAGACAGGACTCGCAGCAATGGTTTCAAGTTGAAAAAATTCAGATTCAGGAAGAATATAGGAAAGCACTGGTTTGGGAATGAGTTGTGGATGACTGGAATAAAAATCCCAGTACAGTTATTGAGGCTAAAACGTTCTGAAGCTTTAAAAATAGGTTAGACAAATACATGAGTGGGTGTGTGTGGGTGCGAGTTGGACCTGACTAGGTTGCGCTGCTGAGTCTGGTGCAGTGCTCGTTCCATGAGTGGAGGTGACCAGACTGGGTGGGTCAATGGGCTAATCGGTGGGTAGGGACCTGGACGGCTTCTACATGGGTCAAAGGCCTGTTGCAGTAAATTTCCTTCATTCTTATGCTCTTATATTAGTAAAAATCTTAGCAAAGAATCATAGTAAAAAATCTTAGTAAAAAATCTTAGTAAAGAATTTAGTAAAGGATCGTAGTAAGAATCTTAGTAAAGAATCATAGTAAAGAATCTTAGAAAAGAGTCTTATTAAGGAGTCTTATTAAAGAATCACAGTAAAGAATCTTAGTAATGAATCATAGTAAAGAATCTTAGAAAAGAATTTTTATTAAAGAATCTTAGTAAATAATCATAATAAAGAATCTTACTAACGAATCTTAGTAAAGAATCTTTGTAAAGAATCTTATCAAAAAAACTTAAAAAGAATTTATAGAAAAAAATCTTTGTAAAAATTCATAGTGAAAAATCAAAGTAAAAAAAAATCCCTTTTAAAATAAAAAAATCTTAGTAAAATCTTAGTAAAGAGTCTTAGTTAAAAAATCTTTTGAAAAGAATCTTATTAAGGGGTCTTATTTAAAAAATCTTAATTTAAAAAATCTTAGTAAAGAATCATAGTAAAGAAACAAGTAAAGAATCATAGTAAAAAAAATCCCTTTGAAAAGAAACTTTTTTAAGGAGTCTTATTAAAGAATTTACAGTAAAGAATCTTATAAAGAATCATAAAAGAAAAATCTTAGAAAAGAAACTTATTAAAAAAAACTTTTAAATAATCAAATAAAAAAATCTTTGTAAAGAATCTTTTAATGAATCTTATAGAGAAACTTAGTAAAGAGTCTTAGTAAAAATCTTAGTAAAAATCAAGTCAAAAATCTAGTAAACAATCTAAAAAAAGAATCAAAGTAAAGAATATTAGTAAAAAATCTTTGTAAGGAATATTAGTAAAGAATCAAAGTAAAGAATCATAGAAAAAATCTTTGTAAAGAATCTTAGTTAAAAAAAAAACTTTGTAAAGAATCTTTTTAAGGAATATTAGGGAAAGAATCAAGTAAAAAAAAATCATAGTAAAGAATCTTAGTAAAAAATCTTAGTAAAAAAACTTAGTAAAGAATCTTAGTAAGGAATTTTGTAAAAAAAACCCTAGAAAGAATCATGTAAAGAAAATTTTTGTAAAAAATCTTTGTAAAAAAATCAAGTAAAAGGGAATTTTGTAAAGAATCTTTTCCAAAAAACTTTGTAAAAAAACTTTTAAAAATCTTTGTAAAGAATCTTTTTAACTAATATTAGTAAAGAACATAGTAAAGAAACTTAAATAAAGAAACTAAACAGGGAAAAGTAGTTTAAAAAATCTTTGTAAAGAATGTTATTTTTGAATCGTGGCCCCAAAAAAACATAGTAAAAAAATCCCTAGAAAAAAAACTCAGTAATGAATATTAGTAAAAAAATCTTTGTAAAAAAATGTTTTTAAGAATCTTAGTAAAGAATCTTATTTAAAAATCCCTTTGTAAACAATCTTTGTAAAGAATATTGTAAAAGAATCTTAGAAAAGATTCATAGTAAAGAAAATTAGTAAAGAATCTTTGCAGAGAATCTTAGTAAAGAATCAAAGTAAAGAAATTTTTTGTAAAGAAACATATTACAGAATCATAGTAAAGAATCATAGAAAAAAATCTTAGTAAAGAATCGAATTTAAACTTTGTTTTAAAAAACTTTGTAAAGAATCTTAGGAAAGAATCAAGTAAAAGAAAACAAACCCAAAAAATCATAGTAAAGAATCTTAGGGAAAGAATCATTGTAATCTTAAAGAAACTTTGTAAAGGGAAACTTATAAAAAAATCATAAATAAAAAAATATTAGTAAAGAATCATATTCCGAATCATATAAAGAAAAATTTTGAAAACAATCTTTGGTAAAGAAACATAGTAAAGGATATTAGTGAGGGAAAATAGTAAAGGGAAATTTTAATAAGATTTATAGTAAAGAATCTTAGTAAAGAATCTTAGTAAAGAATCTTAGATAAAAATCTCAGTAAAAAATCCTAGTAAAAAACATTAGTAAAGAAAACTTTGAAAAAATCATAGTAAAGAACTTTGTAAAAAGAATCTTGGTAAAGAATCATAGTAAAGAAAGTTAGTAAAAAAATCTTAGTAAAGAATCTTTGTAAAGAATCTAGTAAAGAAAATAGTGAAGAAAATTCGTGAAAAAATCTTTGTAAAGAAACTTTTTAAGAATCATAGTAAAAAATCCCTATAAAGGGAAACTTAGAAAAGAATCTTTATTAAGGGGTCTAGTAAAAAAATCTTTTGAAAGAACCCTATAAAGAAAATTTTTTAAAAAAACTCCCTTAAAAGAATCTTAGTAAAGAACAATTTGTAAAGAATCTTAGAAAAGAATCCAGTAAACTTCTTTGTAAAGAATCTTTCTAAAAAAACTTAGTCAAGTTTTATAGTAAAAAACACAGCGAGGAAACTTTGTAAAGAAAATAAATAAAGAATATTATTTAAAAAACTTATTAAAAAATCATAGTAATGAATCTTAGTAAAGAATTTTGTAAAGAAAACTCTTTTAAAGAATCCAAAAGTAAAAAATCTTAAAAAAATATATAGTAAAGAATTGTAGTAAAAAATCTTAGTAAAGAACCAACAAAAAATCTTTTTAAAGAATCATAATAATGAATCTTAGGAAAAAAAATCTAATAAAGAATCTTAGTAAAGAACATAAAAAATGAATCTTTGAAAAGAATCCATAAAAAAATCTTAGAAAAAAATCTTAGTAAAGAATATTAGCAAAAATATGGAACAATTTTTTGTAAAGAATCTTAGTTTATTTAATCTTTAAAAAAAAGGAATCAAGAAAAATCTTAAAAAAGAATATTAGTAAAGAATGATAGTAAAAAATCTAATAAAGAATCAATTTTAAAGAATCTAGGGAAAAAATCTAAATAAAGAAAATCGTAAAAGAAAACTTATTAAAAAATATTAGAAAATAATCATGGTAAAGAAACATAGTAAAGAATCTGATTTTAAAAAATTTATAAAAAATCATGGTAAAAAAATCTTAATGAAGAATCTTAATTTGAATCAAAGAAAAAATCTTAGTAAAGAATCTTAAAAAAGAATCATAGTAAAGAATCATAGTGAAGAATCCTAGTAAAGAATCTAAGTAAAGAAAGTTATTAAAGATTCAGATTAAAGAATCATAGTAAAGAGTCTTAGTAAAAAATCTTTGTAAAGAATCTTTTTAAAGATTCTTAGTAAAGATTCATAATGAAGAATCTTAGTGAAGAATCATAATAAAGAATCTTAGTTAAGAATCTTAGTAAAAATCATAGTGAAGAATCATAGTAAAGAATCTTAGCAAAGAATCTTAGTAGAGAATCTTAGTAAAGAGTCTTAGTAAAGAATCTTAGAAAAGAATCTTATTAAGGAGTCTTATTAAAGAATCTTAGTAAAGAATCTTAGTAAAGAATCATAGTAAAGAATCTTAGTAAAGAATCATAGTAAAGAATCTTAGAAAAGAATCTTATTAAGGAGTCTTATTAAAGAATCACAGTAAAGAATCTTAGTAATGAATCATAGTAAAGAATCTTAGAAAAGAATCTTATTAAAGAATCTTAGTAAATAATCATAATAAAGAATCTTAGTAAAGAATCTTAGTAATGAATCTTGGTAAAGAATCTTAGTAAAGAATCTTAGTAAAGAATCATAGTAAAGAATCTTAGTAGAGAATCTTAGTAAAGAGTCTTAGTAAAGAATCTTAGTAAAGAATCTAAGTCAAAAATCTTAGTAAACAATCTTAGTGAAGAATCATAGTAAAGAATATTAGTAAAGAATCTTAGTAAGGAATATTAGTAAAGAATCAAAGTAACGAATCATAGAAAAGAATCTTAGTAAAGAATCTTAGTAAAAAATCTTAGTAAAGAACCTTAGTAAGGAATATTAGTAAAGAATCATAGTAAAGAATCATAGTAAAGAATCTTAGTAAAGAATCTTAGTAAAAAATCTTAGTAAAGAATCTTTGTCAAAAATCTTAGTAAAGAATCTTAGTAAGGAATGTTAGTAAAGAATCATAGTAAAGAATCATAGTAAAGAATTTTAGTAAAAAATCTTAGTAAAGAATCATAGTAAAGAATCTTAGTAAAGAATCTTTGTCAAAAATCTTAGTAAACAATCTTTGAAAGAATCTTAGTAATGAATCTTATTAACTAATATTAGTAAAGAATCATAGTAAAGAATCTTAGTAAAGAATCTAAGCAGGGAAACGTAGTAAAGAATCTTAGTAAAGAATGTTAGTAAAGAATCATGGCAAAAAATCATAGTAAAAAATCATAGTAAAAAATCTCAGTAATGAATATTAGTAAAGAATCTTAGTAAAGAATGTTTTTACAGAATCTTAGTAAAGAATCTTATTCAAAAATCTTAGTAAACAATTTTAGTAAAGAATATTAGTAAAGAATCTTAGAAAAGATTCATAGTAAAGAATATTAGTAAAGAATCTTAGCAGAGAATCTTAGTAAAGAATCAAAGTAAAGAATCTTAGTAAAGAATCATATTACAGAATCATAGTAAAGAATCTTAGTAAAGAATCGTAGTAATCTTAGTAAAGAATCGTAGTAATCTTAGTAAAGAATCTTAGTAAAGAATCTTAGGAAAGAATCATAGTACAGAATCATAGCAAAGAATCATAGTAAGGAATCTTAGTAAAGAATCATTGTAATCTTAGTAGAGAAACTTAGTAAAGAATCTTAGTAAAGAATCATAGTAAATAATATTAGTAAAGAATCATAGTTCAGAATCATAGTAAAGAATCTTAGAAAAGAATCTTTGTAAAGAATCATAGTAATGAATATTAGTGAGGAATAATTGTAAAGAATTATAATAATGAATCATAGTAAAGAATCTTAGTAAAGAATCTTAGTAAAGAATCTTAGTATGAATCTCAGTAAAGAATCTTAGTAAAGAACATTAGTAAAGAATCTTAGAAAAGAATCATAGTAAAGAATCTTAGTAATGAATCTTGGTAAAGAATCATAGTAAAGAATGTTAGTAAAGAATCTCAGTAAAGAATCTTTGTAAAGAATCTTAGTAAAGAATAATAGTGAAGAAACTTCGTGAAGAATCTTTGTAAAGAATCTTGGTAAAGAATCATAGTAAAGAATCATAGTAAAGAATCTTAGAAAAGAATCTTTATAAAGGATCATAGTAAAGAATCATTGTAAAGAATTATATTAAAGAATCTCATTAACGAATCTTAGTAAAGAACATTAGTAAAGAATCTTAGAAAAGAATCATAGTAAAGCTTCTTTGTAAAGAATCTTACTAAAGAAACTTAGTCAAGATTCATAGTAAAGAAAAACAGTGAGGAATCTTAGTAAAGAATCATAGTAAAGAATCTTAGTAAAGAATGTTAGTAAAGAATCTCTGTAAAGAATCATAGTAAAGAATCTTAATAAAGAATAATAGTAAAGAATCGTAGTAAAGAATCTTAGTAAAGAATCCTAATAAAGAGTCTTAGTAAAGAATCATAATAATGAATCTTAGAAAAGAATCTCTGTAAAGAATCTTAGTAAAGATTCATAATAGTGAATCTTAGAAAAGAATCTCAGTAAAGTATCTTAGTAAAGAATCTTAGTAAAGAATATTAGCAAAAATCATGGTGACAAATCATTGTAAAGAATCTTAGTGATGAATCTTAGTAAGGAATCATAGTAAAGAATCTTAATAAAGAATATTAGTAAAGAATGATTGTAAACAATCTTAGTAAAGAATCATTGTAAAGAATCTCAGTAAAGAATCTTAGTAAAGAATCTTAGTAATGAATCTTAGTAAAGAATCTTAGTAAAGAATCTGATTAATAAATCATAGTAAAGAATCATGGTACAGAATCTTAATGAAGAATCTTAATATAGAATCATAGAAAAAATCTTAGTAAAGAATCTTAATAAAGAATCATAGTAAAGAATCATAGTGAAGAATCCTAGTAAAGAATCTTAGTAAAGAATGTTATTAAAGATTCAGATTAAAGAATCATAGTAAAGAGTCTTAGTAAAAAATCTTTGTAAAGAATATTTTTAAAGATTCTTAGTAAAGATTCATAATAAATAATCTTAGCGAAGAATCATAATAAAGAATCTTAGTAAAGAATCTTTGCAAAGAATCTTAGTAAAGAATCTTAATGAAGAATCATAGCAAAGAATCCTAGTGAAGAATCATAGTAAAGAATGTTAGTAAAGAATGTTAGTAAAGAATCATAGTAAAGAATCTTGGAAAGAATCATAGTAAAGAATAATTGTAAAGAATCATAGTAAAGAATCATGGTAAAGAATCATGTTAAAGAATCTTAGTAAAGAATATTAGTAAAGAATCTTAGTAAAGAATCTTAGTGAAGAATCTTAGTAAAGAATCTTAGTAAAGAATTATAGTAAAGAATCGTAGTAAACAATCTTAGTAAAGAATATTAGTAAAGAATATTAGTAAAGAATCATAGTAAAGAATATTAGTAAAGAACCTTAGGACAGAATATTTGTAAAGAATCATAGAAAAGAATCTTAGTACAGAATCATCAAATCAAATCAAATCAAATCAAAGTTTATTCTCGATAAGGATTACAATGCAGGGTTTCAGATTTTGGTTATTGTGTGGTTTACATATAATTAAATACTAATTACAGAGGGGGCCACTAGAACACCTAGCATGGCTAGGCATTTCGGGCAAACTTAGATTAATTCTTAACCCTAAATTATTACAAATTGTGGAGTAAGTTGACTAAAAACTAAGTGACTAAATACTAGTTTGTGAGTTTAGCATTGTGAATGTTTTTGTTATGGCACAACACATAGTTTCTATATTGGAGTATCACAGGCAAACTTGTGACTTGTAAGGAATCATTATTTTTAAGATTAAGTACCATAGTTCTGGCTTAGAGTCAAATGGGTGGTGAGTGAGTGAAAGTGTGAGTCACCAGGTGGTTTTTATGTAGTTAGTTGAGGGGTGTATCAGGGAGATAAGATGTTTTCTAATGGTAGTTTGAAGGTGAGAATGTGTCCCGCAGTTTTTAGAGTTTCCAGGTAGGGTGTTCCAGATATTAGGGCCTTTGACATACATTTTTAATTTTTGTAAAGGTTTAGTCAGACACCGGGAATGTCGTAAGATGTTGTCTGGTGTTATGCTTGTGGGTCCGTCACAACTATCAAGAAAGCATTTAGGTCAAGGTTAATATTAGAATTTAAGGTGCTGTAATGTAGATTGCACAGTAGTAAGTGTGGATGTTCTGAACAGGGAGTAAGTTTACATCTGTGAAGAGTGAGGTGTTGCCAGGGATGGGATATAGTGATTATTCTTTCTGTGGCTTTTTGTTGAGTTGTTATTGGCTTTAGGTGTATTGCTGCAGTTGATCCCCAAGCACAAATAGCATAGGTGAGGTATGGATAAATGAGTGAATGGTATAGTGTGAGAAGGGCATTTTGCGGCACGTAGTATCGTATCTTGGAGAGGATCCCATCTGTTTTGGATACTTTTTTTGATATGTGTTGGATATGGGTGCTGAAATTCAGGTTGTTGCCGAGGTATAGGCCTAGGAAATTGCCCTCATTATGTCTGGCAATTAGAGTGCTGTCGATCTTAATGTTTAGTTGCGCAGCACCTGCTCTGCTACCAAACATAATATAGTAGGTTTTTTCAGTGTTAAGTGTAAGTTTATTGGCTGTCATCCAAGTTGATATTTTGAGCAGCTCCTCATTAACAATGGTGTTGAGGGTGGCAAGATTAGGGTGAGAGGTGACATAAATCGTGTCGTCAGCAAAGAGAATGGGTTTCATGTGTTTGGGACAAGTTGGAGATCATGATGTTAATGAGGTCGAGCAGTGGTCCAAGGACACTTCCTAAAGGTAATACAGTTATCAAGTGGCCGTGTTGATGATGCTGTGTCTTTAAATGGCTGACATACTGATCCCTTTTAGTAAGGTAGGTTCTTGTAATATGCAAGCGCATGGCCTCTTATACCTATATTGGTCAGTTATGTGGAGTAGGATGCACGTGGTCTACTGTGCCAAAAGTTTTCTTGGTCTATAAATTTCTAGCGGATATCATTATTTTCATTGCTGTGTATAAAGCAGATCTTGCATTTTTACAATTTGCTATAATTAGTGATTTATTTTTACTGGATCCAAATCTGGCAGGGGTTGAGGATTCTTGTGGCGTTATTAATGTTTACGTATATGGCACCGAGTTTCTCGAAGGATTTTGGTAGCATTGGTAAGTTTGTTATTGGATTTCAGGTGTTTACATCTGTCAGGGTCTCCACCTTTATGTATTGGTGAAACACCTTGCTGTCTTGAGTTGTTTCAGAAGGTGCTTCTTTCTAGTGACTTGATATAAAGTAATGAAATAGCTATGCGAAACGACATTGGATGCTCACTTGTAAAATAACGGTGGGACTTGGAGATAGGTTCCCTGAGTTATTTTTATGTGACTTTATTTTTCTCAGCTGACTTCGTTTTTAGTTTAATTTGTGTATTTTTTTTTTATATTTTTTTAAAAATCAAGGTACAAATATATGGGTACTTTTTTCATTCGTAACTAATAAAAGGACTGTGAACAATAATAAAATGTGACTACACTGTACGAAGAAGCACATTATATAATGGACAGATCTGGCTGTGCAATTTCCAATCAAACACCGCTTGTACGTTCTGTGCTTCACATGAAAAGGTGGTAATTCATTACTATTCATATTTATTTATAACATATACACAAACACACATTATTTACATTTTTACATATTTATTTTTTATATTTATATATATATATATTTTATATATATTTATATATTTACTATATCTTATATATTATTTATTCATTTATATACTTTTATATAAATTTACACAATTCATATAATATTCACATATACCATACATATACACATAAACTACTCATAAATACAGATTCAACACACCCAGTAAGCTTAAACTCCCTCCCATCCATGAAAACGTGCCACTTTCCACCTAGATACACAGTGACATTTATATTATACTACACATTTGTTAAAATGCATTAATCATTCTTAAATGAACTATATATATATAAAAAAACATCAAAGCCAGCTAAGGCTGAAACTTTAATACAAGGATGTCTGAAAATGATGGATCAATCATCTTTTGTACACCAATCACACTACCCTCATATACCCTATGGTAATATTTAATATCGTGCCCTCACTTCAACACCCCCCAACCATGATAGTAATTGTGTCTGCAGTCACAACTCAACCACCACAGCCTTGATAGTAATTTGGTCCTTTTATATATCACCCTAAAACACGCTACACACCTTTAACCTACACAATTATAAATAAATTTACATCTTTATTCCATCAAGAATGAACTGATTATTACACTGTAGGTGTTTTCATTTTATCTCACTTCACATTCTGAGATTGGACCCAACATTAGTCATCTTAAATAATATGACTTGTTGTGTTATATGACCTGCTTATTGCATGTGATTATTAAATCTACCACCCCCAAAGGAAAAACTGACCAGTTTCACCTGGCGATACACAGATCAAATTCTCATTTCTATTGAAAATATATTATGACCAATGTGAAAAATAATAATTCTTGTTTCATTATATAAGCAAAAGCACCCCAGGCAAGATCTGACACATTATATACAATACCAATATTAGTTCCTATAGTTAATATTCAGGTATGAAAACTTCATTAATTATTTGACAAGTTAACATTGCTCATTATAGGTAGTCACATGTTTATAATTACAGGTTATAATATGCTTATATACTAAACATGCTTTGTACTTCCTTACAAAACCATGAAGTGAATCTTAGATAAATTATATTCATCGGTGTTATCATTTAACTCTAGACAGTACTTTGTAGACCTCTATGAATATCACCATCAACAATCCTTCCTCACACAATTCCACACAACTCACACAATTCCACACACACACTCACACAATCGACATCTGCTACACCCCCCCCTGGTAGGCCAGCACGTGCAATTCCCTGACCGCTTATAAAGAACCATAATTCCTCTATGAAAGTCCCTGTTTGACTCCGAGAATATCCTCTCCCACCGTCTTCCTGTGTTTTCCTGTTGCGACACTGTGTTCTATATAAGGTTGGCTGTATGGCCTTTACTCCATTATCGCCCCCCCTCCATTGTGCTTGCTTTACATAGGTTCTCCTTTAAACTTCCTGGCAGTGTCATACTTACATCAGAACTAATATCTCTCATAAATTAACGATCTATTCCCCCTCTTTGTCCCTTACCCCTCAGAACAGTGCGAAAAGAATTCGAGTGTATTGTATTCGCCATGAAACATCTACACCAAAATAATAATTAGATAATGGTAGAAATCTTCAGAAATTTACCCCCTACTTTCCCATTCTTCCCCTATACTCCCCAACTCTTTTCTCCCTCCTCATCCCAACTTTACCCTTCCTTCATTCCATACTCTCCATTTCATTTCTAAGTTCCTCGACCAATTTGTCTATCATTGCCATTGATATTTACACAAAATTCAACCATTAAGTAAGCTCTGCCATTTGAACCTTTACCCCATACCCACTTCATCTAAAACTAAGAGCTCTCAAAACGACAACCCTTTCCCCACAAACTTACCGGCATTACATTTACCTAACTTTCCAGCACATCCCTTGGCGTTCACAAATTAAACTACATGAAAGCGAGTCATCTTACACACTTATCATGACAACTTCCACCCTCCCTTTTTCGCCTATTTGTTAAAAACAACCCCAGACGGCATATTCGTGATAGAACCTTTACATTACCTCCTCTCACGCGTGGCCGGATGCGTAAACCATTTTAATCGGCACCAATGTCTTCCCTTGCGTACATCGGGTACATCCTTACGTGCCACTACCACCCTAGGCCTTATCTTCCTCTCCTGAGACCCTACCAGCATGTTTCTCGGCTCTCTGACCATCATCAATTGACGCAAATATATCCTCAACCATCTCTCTAATCTTGTCCCTTCACACCATATCCGAAGTTCTATCTGCAGATTCCCCAACCATCCAACTCAACTTCTCACCGTCCATTAGCAACCCATGTTTCACATATACACACCTTCAAACATCTTTCCAATTGAATTAACCCCAGCCCTCCCAAGGCCACCGGAAGTGTTACACCTCTATTTTCATAACATTCGCATTAATGAAAAACCCAGTTTAAAACGGAAAACTCTGCTCAACCAATCCTGCGGTCATCCCCATACACAAGAAGGGTACAAAGCTGCCCACATGCAATATTTTACTGTTCATAAAGCACATTGACACAATGTCCCTCTGTGTAGAGTTTGATGTAGTCTGGGCTCATTCCTGACAATCTTCAATTACCCTATTTCCACTCCTTTGGAATTATTCTACCCTGCCATTGAGCATTTCCCATATACACAACTCAAAAATTTTCAACAGGTCCAACGTCTTACACATCAACACACCCCCGCACTCCTGACCTTCCCATTACCAAAAATATCTGAGCTTTGATTTATGCATCTTTCACTGCATAACTGTTGCCATCACATAAAACATCTATAACTCTCTCCAGACCCTCCAATCCCTCCCTCCCACTCACCTAGGGACAGTTGTGTCATCAACTTAAACCTATGATACGGGTTCTCCCAACTCGTTTGTCCTCCCTTACCCCCTACTGTATGACACAGTTCCAACTGCCCTATATAAACGGGATTCTGTAAACATGCATATTTATATTTGTGGACAACAGGCAACCTGCCTCATTCCCTGCCCATTTTCACATGCACCACCCTCCCATTTATCTGTACACCAACATCCAGCTCCCGATATTAAGTACGTGCCCAATTTACACTATGTCCTCCCCGAACCCTTGCAATCCATGATTCGCCACAGAGCCTCCTTTCGCACTGTCATATTGCGTTCTCCGGCTCCAACGCCAATTATCCACCACGTTCCCCTACTTGTAGGTCAATCAATTAACCTTCTAATTAGACCCCATGCACCTCATTACATTGATCTCCCGGTATTCCCATATTGACCCGCACTATTACCTTTCCAATGACATTTTTTATACGGATTTACCAATTTTTTTGCAAAATGTTCTGTAGTATGCACACATGAGTGATTATCATCACGGTAATCTTCTCACGGTGCACTGACTTTCTCCCTTTGGCACACAAATAAACTACTGTGCTGGTCGCCCTGCAAATGTCCCAACGCTCCCCTCTCTTTTATGATTTTAATCTTATTGCACAAACCTATCTTTTAATTACCCCATTGCTGTATGAAAACTCCGGCAGGCAGCCCATCTATCCCCGGTGCCTTACCCCTGCTCTTTTCACTTATAGACGTCCTCTCCTCGTCCTCCACTATAGGCACCTGTATAACTGTTCCCTGTAGTCCCTGTCCAGCACACTCCGCACCCATCACCCTGTCTTCTTAAAAGCACCCCTCTCTCCTTACCCACTCTCTCATATGTGCACTATGCCCAAGAATTCAACATACCCTCCATCCCCTCCGTTGTCACCATGTCTTGTCCCTCCCTATTACCCCTCGATGTCCTTATGAACTCTCAAACCCCAACATTTACCATTTGCAAGCGCCGCGCCCCTGCCCTCGCAGGACAACACGCCAGTTGGTTCTATCACCCCAAATGCCTCTCCAACCCCTAATAACCCTTGCCGCATCAAAACCTCTCATTTTGCACTTCCATTAGGCGTTCTTCACTCACTTGTAATGTACATGACACAGGGCTCCCATCCCCCCCCTTCCTCTCTCATAATAATCCCTTATACTGCCCCTCTTGTACCTAATATGCCCATTATGCCAACTGATTCTCGTGCCTTACCTGTCGACATAGAACTCTCGTTTCCTCGTCTTCGCCGTCAAATCCCACCATCTCAACACATCCCCATTGAATTCATCCCTTTTCCCATATGGCTTTCCACATGTGCAAAATAGGACCCTCACTCACATCTTGTAGCAAACGAAAATTCAATTTCCAATAACTCTTGTACTGTTCGGCGCCCCTCCCATCACAAATCCACCAAAACACCTCTTATGATCAGAAAAATAGACATCCAAAACCTCATCCGCACCACAGCTTTCTTGTCACGTATATCATGTCCAGCCGTGCAGCATACCCCTGCCTCACAAAGGTGTGCTGCACCTCCCACGCCGCCCCCCCGCTACATCCACCAACACCACCCCTGTTAAAAAACTGGTACCTCGAACGCCAGAACAATTTCCTGCTCCCCTAGGTTCACATCTTGCGGCGTATAACGCAATTAATGTACCCTACCACACAGCTATGCTGGAAGCGACCTTAAGTGATACTACCCACACTCACGTTAAACTCATTCTTCACTCGGCAATGTCCTCCTCCGCCGGACCATAAAACTCACAACAAAAAAGGACATCTTATCTCTTCCCCAGGTCCCATCCACTCTTATACCCTCCCCATCACCCACCTCCTCACAATGATCGTAAAGAAACGGGTAGACCTCCCTCACCAAAATAGGGGGGCCACTACTCCTTTCATTCTAGTTGGAGTGTGACGATATACTGTATACCCATCAATCATTCAACATACAACGGCTTGTGGTTGTGCACTTGCACTATGTAACTGTACACCTACATCTACACCATACCTAATGAGGCAATCTCATGAAATCCATTCACACTTCCTAGAATTTTTTCAGACAATAACATTTATAGTGAGACTCTTGAATTTGTCAAATGGAGGTTTTACTCTTAAGTATTGACCAACTTTATCCCCCTTCCCTTTATCGTCATTGATCTTCAATAACCAATTTCTGTGATCTGCTTTCACATGGCCCCTTGCCCGGACCCCAAAGGTCTATGCTCAAACCACTTCAGCCCAATCTCTTTTTGCCCGAACGCTGTGCGGAGTGAGCACATCCAATTCGTCAAAGTCCGACGGGCACTGCGCTCTCTTCCGTGACTCTCGAGCCTGTCTTCCGCCTCCTCCTGGAATGCAATACACGTGCATATTCCGCCAACCTCTGTGACCAATTTGCAACACAGCCTCAACAGGGTCTCTGACATGCCTCCCCCCCTCTCACCACCTGTAATAACCCAGCTAGAATCATGGGCACCCACAAAAAGCCCCTCAACTGTGATCCTCTCCTGGGGTCCCTAACAGGGTCGCGGGAGGGTCTGAAACAATGGTAGCCTCCACGGCCTGTCCTCACACAGTGGTCTCCCCATCTTTGCGCGCGGTGCCTGCCGGCTGTGCTTGTCTCTCTCGGATGAGTTACCACAATCCTTCCTCCAAGGCCTCATCGACCTCCACACTCAAGGCCTTGTTCATGGAAAACCGTCTCAGGTCGTGCCAAATCCAACGTCCCAAGGTCCTCTGATGCCTCCTTATGTGCTCCTTCGCATGTGTACCCTGTTGTTAACACACGCGCGCATTGTGATCCTATGAACCACATAATAGACTGGTACGTTGGGCATGCGTAAGTCACCATTACTTGAGTCCTGAAGTCGTCAGGAAAATATAGGATGGAATAGGATAGCATCAATGTCTTTTTAAGGAAAAACTTCCTTCTGGCATCACAGAATATGTCCTTCCTTCCATTCCCAATGTCGCCATATGATCAGTCCCAAACTCTCGATCAGACGGCACGAAGGTCTGCCTCATTAGCATCAAAGGGTAACATTTTTTATCTTCCACCCAAGTATTTTGGCGGGGTGACACATCATGTAGCTTACCGTCACTGCAGGTTCACTGGTACTCAAAGATCTTGGAAACCCCCACCACCCCCCCCCCCACCCCCCCCCCCACACCCCCCCAAGGCGGACTATGTCATCATATACACTTGCATGAGAAATTTCACAAAAATTCTATATGCCCGTTCAGGCTACAACATACAGCTTTAGTTTGGCATATGACGTATGTGTCCCTGAGGAGGCAGGTAATTTACTTGGGCTGAGTGGGAATGAACAGCACCCATCGGCACCACTTCAATGACGACAGTGTTCACCCTTCTTCTGTCGGCTGCGCCTTTTGAGAGAAAACCCAAGTTTGTCACGGCTGTCAGCTGATGGCAGGCTCAGCTCAAGTACGCTCGTCCCCAAGTTGAGCGACGAAGTTTAATATGTTTTTTATGCACCCCCATACCCATCCTGTGGGCGGTGTCAAAAGATTACAGAGGTTCATAATTGGTACAGGGACTGGACTCCAAGTTTTGATAGCTGAGAAGTACATAGGTAATGAACTAGATCAGGTAATAATCATAATCAGTGACTACAGGTGGCTCTGTTGTTCAAAATAGAAGATTTTTGGGAATTTCCATATCTAGACTGTCCACGCATGGGAGTTGGTTCAAGGGATTTACTGGAATGATTTGATTCTATGGTTGAGAAGAAGTCGTTTATATTGACTAGCTGTTTCAGGGGGATACAGTGGTGATTTAATTGGGAATGTCAGTAAAGAACCTTAGTAAATGAATCATAGTAAAGATTCTTAGATAAGAATATAGTGAAGAATCATAGTAAATGAATTCTTAGTAAAGTATCATAGTATATGAATCCTAGTTAAGAATCTTAGAAAGAATCTTAGTATATAGTGTCACAGTATAAATCATAATGATGAATCATAGTAAAGATTCATAGTGATCATTCTTAGTTTTGAATCTTAGTAAAGAATCATTAGTATAGGAATCTTAGTAAAGATTTCATAGTAAAGAATCTTAGTAAAAAATCATAGTAATGCAATCTTAGTAAAAAGTATAGTAAGTATCTCAGTTAGGAAACTTTGTAATGATCTTAGTAAAGATTTTCTTAGTGAAGAATCTTAGTCAAATTTTTAGTAAGAACCTTAGTAAAGAATCTTAGTAATGTTTGTAGTAAAGAATTTTAGCAAAGTATATCAGTAAAGATTCATAGTAATGGATTCACTTAGTATAGTAATATCAGTAAAGAACTTTAGAAGGAATATTAGTAAAGTATCTTTGAAAAAGGAATAATAGTAAAGAATCTTAGTAAAGAATCTTACTAACAAGGATACTTAGTAAAGAATCATATAAAGAATAACAGTAAAGAATCTAGTAAAGTATCTTATGTAAAGATTCCTTGTAAAGAATCAAAGTAACGTTCTTGAATCTATTAATCTTTATGAAGGTGATTTGTATAAAGTATCATACGTAATTAATTTAGAAAAGGACTCTTAGTAAGGATTCATAGTAATGAATCTAGTGACGAATCTTAGTAAAGATCATAGTAATGGTTTATTATTATATTATTTTTAGTTAAAGTATCTAGTAAAGGAATCTTAGTAAAGAATCTTAGTAAAGAAATTAGAAAAGAAATCGTAGTAAGGAATATTTAGAAAGAATAATGTAAGAAACTCTGTGAGGAAACATAGTAAAGAATGTGCGTTAAGAATTGCTTAGTATAAGAATCAGGTCAGAATCATAGTAAAGATTTTAGTAAAGAAATCAATAAGTAAAGAATCTTTGTAATGAATGTTAGTAAAGAAACTTAGCTCAATAAATCTTAGTAAAGAATCATTGCCAAAGAATCTTAGTAAGAATCATAGAAAAGAATCTTGGTAAGAATCTTTGTTAATGAATTTTGTTAAAGAATCTTAGTAATGAATCTTAGTAAAGAATCTTTGTAAAGAATGTTAGTAATGAAACGTTGTCTAAATATATTAGTAAAGGAAATACATAGCAAAGTTTCTTTGTAATGAATCAAGGAAAGAATCTGGTATAGAATCTTAGTAAAGGATATCTTTGAAAAGATTCTTAGTAAAGAATAATTGTAAAGGATCACAGAAAAGAATCATTGTAAGATCATAGTAAGAATCTTAGTGGAAGAATCTTTTTGAAGATTCTTTGTAATGAATCTTAGTAAATTAACCATAGTAAATAATCATAGCAGTGAATCTTAGTATTGAAATCGTAGAAAAAAATAACAGTTAATGAATCATAGTAAAGATTGTTGGAAGTATCCTAATAAAGAAACTATGTTATAGAATATTAGTTAAAGATTCTTAGTACAGAATATATCAAAGGAATCCTAGTAAAGAATCTTAGTAATGGAATCTTAGTAAAGGTTCATTAGCAAAGATTCTTAGTAATGAAACCTTTGTATAGAATATTTGTAAACATCTCTTGTAAAGAAGAATTAGTTAAGAATCTCTGTAAAGAATAATAGTACAGAATCTTAGTAAAAGTATCTTAATTGGGTTTATTAGTAAAGAATTGCTTAGTAAACCAATCTTAGTAGTGAATTTAATAATGATTCTTAGTTAAGAATCTAAGTAAGTATCTAAGAATAGGGATTATAATAAAGGAATCATTGTAAAGAATTCTTAGTAAGTTTCATAGTAAGGAAATCATAAGTATAGTATATTAGTAATCATAATTAGATAAGGAATATTAATAGAGATCTTGGTAAAGTATTTAGTTTAAGAATATTTGTGAAGCTTTTCATTAAAGTATCTTTGTATGGAATAATAGTAATGATCATACAAAGTATCTTAGTAAATAATCTTAGTAAACAATCTCTGTAGGTAATAATAGATTAGAATCTTAGTAATTGAATATTTAGTTTATGAATATTAGCAAAGAATATTAGAAATTAATTTAGTTAAAGAGTCTTCGAAAAAGAATCCATAGTATAGAATCATAGTAAAGTATCTAGTAAAGTTTTCGTGTAATAGTATCTTAGTTTAATGAATCTTAGTAATGATCTCAGTAAGGAAACTTAGTAAAAGAATCTTAGTTCTATAATCTTTCGTAAAGAATTCTTATTTAAGATTGATAGTAAAAAAATCTTTGTAATAGAATCATAGAAAGATCCATTTGTATAGATTTATAGTAAGAGTATTAGTCAAGAATCATAGTAAAGAATTTTCTTAAAGTTTCTTAGTAAACATTATTAGTAAAGAATCTTAGTATAGAGTCTCAGTAAAGTAACCATTTGTTAAAGGAAAATTAGTAAAGAATCTTAGATAAGAATCTAGTAAATAGTCTTAGTAAGAAAACTCAGTAAGATTCTTTGTAGAGATCTTAGTAAATGAATCTTATAAATGAATCTAGAAAATTATATAGTAATGTTCTTAGAAAAGAATATTAGTAAAGAATCATTGTATAGAATCTTAGTGATGAATCTTAGTAAAGAATCATAGCAAAAAATCTTTAATAATGAATATTAGTAAGATTATAGTAAAGAACTTAGATGATGAATCTTAGTAATGGAAAATTTAGTAAAGAATCTTAGTAATGAATCTTAGTATAAGTATCTTAGTATAGATTCTTAGTAAAGAATATTAGTAAAGGAATCTTAGTATGGAATAATTAGTATGGAATCATAGTAAAGAATCGTAGTGAATACAATTTTAGCAGAGAATATAGTAAAGAATAATAGTAAAGATCTCAGTAAGGAAACATAGTAAAAAAAATTCATAGTAAAGAATCTTAGTTAAAAGTATCTTTGTAAGAATCTTAGCTAAAGATTCATAGTTAAGAACTTAGTAAAGAATAATAGTAAAGAATCTTTGTAAAGATCATAGTAGGGATTTATAGTAAAGAATGATAGTAAAGATTTTTATTAATATTTTTCTTTTAAAAGAGTATTAGCCAAGAATCTTTGTATAGTATCTCAGTAAAATTATCTTAGTAAAGGAATATTAGTAAAGACAACTTAGAAAAAAGAATCATAGTAAAGGAAATCTTACTAAAGAAACCTTACATAAAGAAACATAGTAAAGGATCGTAGTAAAGATTCTTAGTAAATGGATATTAGTTAAAAAATCTTAGTTAAAGAATATTTAGCAAAGAATCTCAATATAGAATATTTGTATAGAATCATTTTAATGGAATCTTATCGTAAAGAATCAATGTAAATAACGTAGTTAGAATCTTAGAAATGAACTTCATAAAGAATCTATGTAAGAATCATAGTATGAATCTTAGAAAAGAATCTTAGTAAAGAATCTTAGTAATGAATCATTGAAAAGACTCTTTGTAAAGAATCTCAGTAAAGTTTTTTGTTATGAATATTAGTATAATAATGGTATTGATTCATCTGTAAAGAATCTTAGTGATGAAAATCTTTGTAACGAATCATAGGAAAAGAATCTTAATCGTAGAATATTGGTAAAGATCATATTAATGAATCTTAGTAAAGTTTCTTAGTTAAAGCATTCTTTGTAATTAATTTTGTAAATCATGGTAAAGATTCATAGTAAAGATTCTTAGTGATGAATTCTTAGTAACGAATATAGTAAATGAATCTTAAGGAAGAATATTGGTAAAGATGCATAGTATAATAATATTAGTAAAAGAATCATAGTAAAGATTCTTGTAAAAGAATCATAGTAAAGAAATCATAGTAAAGAACTAAGTAATGGAATTAGTTATAAAACTTTTAGTATATAAAGAATCTTTGCAAAGTATCGCAATAATAGAATCATAGTTAGATTCTATTTTAATGAAATCTTAGGAAAGAATCAATGTATATAATCGTTAGTTAAGATATCTTAGAATAGAATCTTCTTAATAGAATCTAATGTAAGAATCATAGTAATGAATCTTAGAAAGAATATTAGTAAAGAATCATAGTAATGATTATTGTAAAGAATCTTAGTAATGATCTCAGTAAAGAATTTTTGTAAAGACTTATTAGTAAAAAGCATGAGTAAGAATAATAGTAAAGAATTGCTTAGTGAGAATCTTAGTAACGTATCATAGTATAGAATCTTAATGAAGAATATGGTAAAGATTAAAGTAATGATCTTAGCAAAGAATCATAGTGAAGAATCACAGAAGAATCTTAGTAAATAATTCTAAGCAAGGATTCTTAGTAAAGTTCTTTGTTAAAGAATCTTAGTAAGAATATAGTAAAATAATCATGCATGAATCATAATAGACAAATCTGAGTAATGAATCATAGTAAAAGATCTAGTAAAGAGTCTGAATAAAGAATCTTATTAAAGAATAAGATTATTATTGTTTTAATCTAAAAAAGCTCTAAGCCACAAGGGGTACCAGTGATGCAGGGTGGGAAGGAAGCGAGGGTATCAGGCGGCGATGTGGGGAGGGATGATTAGTAGGTTACAGAAAACAAGCAGGGCTGGGGATAGTGTAGGGGTAGTGGGTTGCAAGAGATTGAGGTAGAAAGGGCTGATTTATCATCTGAGTTTGTGGAGTAAGTCAGTTCTGTTGTCCAAAAAGTCATTGAGATAGTCAGATGGAATAGGTGGTTCATCTAGAATTATGGGAAGGTTAAAGTGAGAGCAGCGTGCTACGACGCAAAGATGTTGTTGGAAGTAAATTCGGCGTGCTCGTTGATAAGTGGCAGTCTAAAAGAATGTACGGCGGACCGATAATGGAACTGACTTTCTCACAGAGTTATCCATGAGATAGTAGAGTATGGCCTAATGAGTGGCGGGAGAGCGAGTAGTCTTCCAACTCGACACTGGTGACAAGAAGACGGCAGGAAACCTATAACTCGGTTTTTATTAGTATTAGGTTTGTTTTTGATCAGAGCAGACAACGTTGTGCCAATGGGTGTGAAGGTGGGTAGATCATATACAGCAAAATAGTCCGGAATTGGAACACCTCAAATGAAATTGTAAGAGTTATGTACTGATGACCGCGCTGCAGTGTCTGCACTGCCCTCATTGCCCTGTACGTCAACATGACCAGGGATCCAACAAAAAAGCATATCGCATTCTTCGGTAGAGTTTTGGCATAACCTAAGTTGGACATCAAATTCCGTGTAGTCCGGTAGTGCACTAACGGGAGTCTGAGAAAACCACAAAATGATGACACAGGTATAGATGCGATACATATAATGCTGCATACATTCAGCAGCAAAAATGCTTGCCGAAGGATAGTAAATGCCTCGCATGACGTCTCCGGAAACTACCTGCTGCGAAGCCGACGCCTCAGGAAAGATTTAGAGCCATCTGGTACACGGCGATGGGCTGGTGTATGAGTGTGGAAGTGGTCAAAGAAAAGCGAGCGTATGCCACCGTAGGCAGTTGGACTTTGAGCATGGCAGTGAGATTGAATTCAGGACCGAAACTGCTGGAACTTCCATGGGGGGTAGGGAAAGTGGGAGATGCTACCATTGTACATATAAAGGCGGTAACTAAAGGGAAGACAAAAGCGAATGTAGGCGAAGAGAGGAAGGGATGGAGATAACAGGGGCAGTGAACAAATTAAAGAATGTCTTTTACATATACAGTGACCTATTTTTTAAAATGGTAGGATGTGCGGAGATTGTGAGAGCGTAATAGTAGCGAAGGCAAATGGACATCACGACGACAGAATGGATGGAACATTCAGCTTTTGCATAGTGGGCTTCAACAGGGAAGAGCGAAAAGCAACACCAGGCTGAAACGAAAACCTTGGAGATGATGGGGTTAAGGCTAGGAGAGTAGGCCAGAATTGACGCTGTATAGATCTGCGTCACCCATAATCGAGTTTTGATAAAATGAGGGATGTATGTAGGTGAAGGAGAGTTCGACGATCAGTTCCAAATGAAAGATGTGCTAGGGATTTATAGAAGGTTCAGCGGTGTGACAAGGTTGCATTCGAGAGGTATTGTGGGTGGTGTCAACGGTTAGCTTCGGTCAAAGAGAAGGCTATAGAAACCTGACGGTATCACGTTTCAGGAGTACTGGAGCCATAGAGGTTCATAGGATGATCGGTGAATGACTGTGCTTCTAGTGAAAACTATTTGGTGAGTTGTGGTACTGGAAAATTTAATACCCATGCTTGGTGGCCCAATTAGAAACACGCCGACCACACTGCTGGAGAGAAACTGTTATGAGGCGGACAGTCAGCGCCGCACAAGCATTTGCAAAGTTCATCAACTTAGAGTGATGACCTAATTTTGGTTGAAGAAACAGAGGCGAAATGATTTATAGCAAGAGAGAAAAAAATGTTGTGCTCAGAACAATCCCTGAGGGACACCTTCAGCTTGGGACAAAGTCAGGGGAGAGCACATTAGACTCGAACACGGAATTGTCTGTCGGTTAAAAGATCTTCAGGACGGATGTAGTTGTCTCCTTGGAATAAGGAGTGGGCTTTGACCAAAAATTTTAAGAATATAAGAACAAAGAATGGAGGTACTATGCAGAAGGCCCTCTGGTCCATACATAAGAAAACTTAGATTGGTGGGAACACTGCGCAGGCCTGTTTGGCCCCTTACTTCGCTGGTTCTTTTATAAAACATCCCTCTATCAAAAAATTTTACAACCCAATTTTCAATGCTACTTAGATTTAAGCTGCTGTTGTGTAGTCCCATCTCAATATACTATCCCCATCTCAATCTTGTTTTTATTCCAACCTAATTTTGAAAACTATATAATTTTTTTTTCAATTTCTGCGGGTTATCTCTTGGAGAGATGTATCAACAAGTACTTATTAATTTTCACCCTTTTTTAATACATATATTCCACTTTTACACTTCACGATCAGGTCTACCCTCATTCTTCGTTAACTAGTGAATGTAACTTATGAGTCCTTCAATCTTTCTTCATAAGGAATAATTTCTATTGATTTGTATTAATTTTAGTCATCTACGCTTAAATGTTTTCTAACGAATTTATGTACATCTCTGTATTAGGGAGACAAAATTGAGCTGCATAATCTAGGTGAGGCCTTACTAATGATGTATTATAACTGCAGTATGAACTCTGGACTTCTGTTGCTTAATCTTATTGATATAATTCCCAGTAGTCTATTTCCTTCTTATGTTATGCTTAGGCACTGCTGTCTTCGTTTAAGGTTGCTGCTCACATAAACCCCCAATTCTTTTCGCAATTGTATGGCTAATTTTACATATTTAACTTATAACTGCTAGGGTTATGGACATCCCGAGTTCAGAACCTTGCATTTATTACTTTGAATGATCTCCATTTTTGACCAAAAATAGAGTTTTTTTAAATACCCCTGAAGTTCCCAAATTACTTTTGAATCAATTATCCTCTATTTTTGTGTCATCGGCGAATTTGCTCATTACTAGTAATTCCCTCATAAAGTCATTGATTTATTAGAACAACAAAAGGGCCCCAAAAAATGACCCCTGGGGAAAACGCCACTTTTACAGATCCCCACTCGGTTTTAACCCAATTTTTTGGAGCTCTTTTTTTCCTTGCGACCCTGATCGATCCACGAGAGCATTTTTTCCCCCAATCCCATGAGTTTCCCACTTTTTTAACAGTCTTTGGTGGGGAACTCTATAAAAACCCTTACTAAAGTCTAAGTAAATAATTTTAAAATTCTTTATCGCAGTCAACAGCCTAAAAAGCTATACGAGAAAGTTAACAAATTGGTTAGACAAGACCGGCCTTTGTGAACCATGCTGAGTTAATTAATCAAGTATGTTTCGAGATGGATTTTTTAAAAATTCAGCTATAATTGACTCTGTAACTTGCCAAATTGGGTCAGGTTTTTGGGCGGTAATTTGACTGAAACGACTTGTCCCTTGTTTTAAAAATGGAATTCATTAGCCATCTTCCCCATATCAGACCTACACCTGTTTGAGAGATAAATTAAAAATTTTTTTAAGGTTCACGAGTTCCATTTTGATTCTTAAGACCCCTTTAAAAAACCCATCAGGCATTCATTTCCAATCCTTCCTTGGCAAAATCCAATATGACGGGTTCCCAAACCCCCCCTCCTAAAGAGGTCCTTATCAAAACGACCTCTACCAAAGCTACCCCCCAAAAATTAAATCCGTACCCCAAAGACCTAATCAAAAACCAGCCCGTCCCAATCTAATTTGTCCAATCTTTCTTTAAGCTACCCAAGGTCCTAGCCCTTCACCCCTCTGGGAAGATTGTTCCCCGAAACCCAAAAATCTGTTGAAAACCGTACTTACCCAGTTCTTTCTAAATTAAATTTTTTCCCAATTAAATCCTTATTTCTGGTTCTTTCCCGGTTTGACTCCTCAATCCCTTTTTAATTTCCTTTGTTTATGCCTGTCATCCTTTTTACTTCAGTGTATCTCCTTCTTTTTAGTCTCTCCAGAGAGTGAAGTTTAAGGTTTTAAGTCTATCTTCATAGGGATTCCTTACCAGTAAATCATTTTGATTCTTCTCTGTTGTTTCCAAAGAGTCTATACCCATCTGTAGTAAGGGGACCAAAACTGAGCAGCTAATCTTTGAGGCCTAAACGTGATGTATGAGTTTAAAATAATTTTGGGCTTCTGTTATTTTATTCTTGGATAAACCCAAGTAATCTGTTTGGCCTTTTGCGCACATTAGGCACTGCTGTCGGCTTTGGTTTTGCTTCCATGACTCCCAAGTCCTTTTTTACCGTTGATGAAGCTCTGCTTCACTTTTATGCTTTGACGGTTTTTTTTCATTACCATGGACCCAGTCTTACACTTATCCAACTGAATTCGTCTGCCATTTTTCGCCCAAGCTTAATTTGTCTAAATCCCCGCGTTTTTGCTTTCCTGAATGAATCATCGGCCTTCTTTGTATCATCAACAAAAAGCTCTGTCCTCGTAATCCCTTCAAAGGTCATTAATAAAAATTATGAACAGGAGGGCCTTAAAACTGTCCCTTTTGGAACGCCCCGTAAATAAACCCCTTTTTGTTTGAACCTTAAAGGAAAATCTCGCTTTCATTGGGAAGCCCTGCCTTTTCCATGCTTAAATTTTCCCCCTATACCATGAGCTGCCACTTATCTTTAAAAATCTTTGGAGGTACTTATCGAAGGCTTCACTAAAATAAATGAACAATTTCATTTCTTTTCCTGTCAAAATGCTAAATGTTCTATTGAAGAAGTCAGTAAGTTTTAGGCGGAAAAACCTCTCGTAAAACCATTTCTGAGATTTATTTTCAAATTATGCTCTTCAGGTGACTTTTTAATGTCAGCTTAATTGTTCTAGAAATTTCAGTTGGTCAGGGATATTGGACGGTAATTTGAAGGGGTGGTTATCCTGATTTTAATTAGGAAACCCCAAATTGGGCCTCTTCCCCAAATCTGGACAAACCCGTAGGATGGATGCATTTAAACAACTGCTATTTCTGACAAGTTCCCCCTTGCTTCCTTAAGTCCCTGGAAAAAAACTGTCGGGCCCCGGGGACTTATTTTTCTTCAGTTTGTCAGTGACGTAATAATAGTAAATTTGAATTTGTCAGGAATGAAAATTTTTAATTTTGGGAAACCCCATTTATGTCTTCCGTGTAAAAATGACGAAAAATGGTAATTAAAAAAAAGGAACAATTTCGAGTTGTTATCACCAGTGTCCTTTAAATTTTCAGGGTCCTACTTTTTCCTTAACCCTTGTCCCATACACTGAAAGAAACCCCTTTGGTTGGTCTTTGATTCATTGCAACTCTAATTTTTAGTCCGTTTAG
>NC_069495.1:773907-839058 GCF_026875155.1 Cherax quadricarinatus
TTTTTCCTGTGTAAGGATGCTGATGAATAGGCACAAGAGTTTGCATAAATAGGAGAAATCAAAATGAGGAACGTCACAAGCGGTTCCTAAAGGGGTCAGTGTTGGGCCTATTTTTACAATTTACATAAATGACATAGATGAGGGAATAAACAGCAACATAAGCAAATTTGCTGATGACACAAAATAGGCTGTCCAAGTCATTCTAAAGAGACAATACAGCACTCGAGGATGATTGGAATAGACTGATGTAATTGTCAGAGAAGTGGCAGATACAGTTTAATATAGACAAATGGAAAGTTCTGAATGTTGGACAGGTAAATAACCATGCCACACATAAACTAAATAATGAAGATCTTAATACTAATTATTGCGAAAAAGAATTTAGGAGTTCTATTTAGCAAAACCCTAAAACTAAGACAACAGTGCTTTAGTGTTCACAATGAAGATAACAATAATAGAAGTCCTCAGGTTGTTCTTCAACTCTATATATCCTTGGTTAGAGCTCCTTTAGACTATGCTGCTCAGTTTTGGTCACCGTAATACAATGGACATAATTGCACTGGAAAACGTACAGAGGAAGATGACAAAGTTGAGCCCATGTAACAGAAATTTTCCTTGTGAGGATAGACTGAGGACCCTGAATCTGCACTCCCTCGAAAGGCATAGAATTAGGGGGGATATGATCGAGGTGTATAAATGGAAAACAGAAATAAATAAAGGGGATGTAAACAGCATTCTAAAAAATTCCAGTGAAGACAGGACTCGCAGCAATGGTTTCAAGTTGGAAAAAATCAGATTCAGGAAGAATATAGGAAAGCACTGGTTTGGTAATAGAGTTGTTGATGAGTGGAATAAACTCCCAAGTACAGATATTGAGGCTAAAACGTTCTGTAGTTTTAAAAATAGGTTAATAATTACATGAGTGGGTGTGGGTGGGTGTGAGTTTGACCTGAGTAAGTTGTGCTGCTGGGTCTGGTGCCATGCTCCTTCCATGAGTGGAGGTGACCGGACTGGGTGGGTCATTGGGCTATTCGGGGGGTAGGGACATGGACCGGCTCTGCATGGGTGAGTAGGCCTGTTGCAGTATTCCTTAATTCTTATGTTCTTATCTTAATAAAGAATCTTAGTAAAGAATCTTAGTAATGAATCATAGTAAAGAATCTTAATAAAGAATCTTAGTCAAAAATCTTAATAAAGAATCTTAGTAAAGAATCTTAGTAATGAATCATAGTAAAGAATCATAGTAAAGAATCTTAGTAAAGAATCATAATAAAGAATCTTAGTGAAGAATCTTAGTAAAGAATCTTAGTAAAGAATCTTAGTCAAAAAACTTAGGAAAGAATCTTTGAAAAGAAAATGGCAAATGTAATACAGATCCTCCATCACAAATCCTGTTCATTAGGCCCTTAGGGGTGCCCGCATTACGATTTTTGCCGTTTAAACGGGGGGGTAGTTAGAATACATTTAAAAAAATTTAAACCCCAACCGATTTTAAAAAATTTCCCTTTTTGCCACCACAAAAATCGAACTTTTCCGCAATTTTGACTCAATTTCAAGTTATTTTTCATCATAAAAAAGCAAAAAAAAATAAATTTTTTTTCTGAAATTATATCTTTCCCTTTCTATCAAATGGGGGCCAAAAAAAACCGAGAAATACAAAACCAAAAAAACCAACAAAAAAAAACCGAAAAGGGAATTTTTGGAAAAAAGGAACCCCCCAAAAACCCCGGGGCTTTTTAGTTTTTGGGTGTCCCCAAAAACCCCCATCCCCCCCAACCCCCCTTTCCCCCTTTTCCCAAGGAACCCCCCAACAAACCCCCCAAGGAAAAAAAAATATTTCCCTAAAATCCTATATGGTTGCACCCCCAGGTTCCAAAAAGTCCATTTTTAACTCTTTTGTTTTTCCCCGCCCCATTCCCTAATTTTCAAAAAAATTAAAATTTCAATGAAACGGGTATTTTGAAATTCCTGCCCCCTTACTTACAGGGATAACCCCGGGGTTTTCCCAAAAACCTGGGGCCTTCACCCACCCTGACAATAACCCACTTGAAGGAAACCGGGGAGTCAAAAGTTTTTTAACATACCCAACATCCCATTTTGGTGGTGCCAAAACAAAAGAAATTACAATGAAAAAAACTCACAAAAAAAAGGGAAGTCACCGGGCCCAAAATCCCCAAATTTTCCCCAATAAAGAGAAAAAACCCCCTAAAGTCTGCCCCAAAAATTGTCTGGGCCCTGCAAGTGCCTAGGGCCCCCTCAAAAATTTAAATTTTAAACCCTTTAAAACCACAAAATCCCCAAAACCCCCCTGAAACCCCCCATTTAAACCCCTTATTGAAAAAAAAACCCAAATTTTTTTTAAAAAAGAATTTAACAAAACCACCTTTCGCCCGAGTACAAAAACCGCCCGTCCCTTTTTTAAACCCTACCCAATAAAGGGCAAAATTTGTAAATTTGCCCTTTTTTTCAAAAACAAATTTCAAAAAGGGGCCTTTTTTAAAAATGGGGTCCAGAAAAAAACCGCGGGGACTTTCCAACAAAAAATTTAACATTTCCTCTTTTTCATTAGTCACTGCCCGGGCCCCTCTTATTTTAAACTCTTGTTTTCAATTTGGGAAAACTATAAAGAAAAAATAGCTTTTTTGTTTCTGTTTTATGGGGAAGTACGAGAGTTTTTCACAGTTACCCTTGCTACACTACGTTTTTTCTCAATAAAGCCCCCAAGACAGGGATAGGAGAAGGGATTTTGTATCCCAAATTTCCTTCAAAACCCCCTCGAACTGTTTCAGTGTTATGCCAAATTTTATCCATTCGGAGAATTTAACATTTCAAATTATTTATATTTTTTTTTATTTATAAAATTTAAAATTTAAAGGCAAAACTGAGTGTTGATATTAGCAAAAATAAAAAGCAAAATTCCCTGCATCATGAGCCCTGAGCTCAGGGCAACTACAGTGGTTTTAAAAAAAAACCCTTTAACCTTAAGGGAAACAATGTACTGTGTAAGGCTTTACCCAACGAAAACATTTTTTTATTCATTGAACCAGGGCTAGGGCTAAAAGTAAGCAGGTTATAACAAAAATGGAGAAAAGGAAATTTGAATGACTTATGCAACAAGTAGCACCAAAAGAAACAAAGGGCAGTTGGGGGGCGACTATGGAAATTTTAAAAATTTTGTTAAACCCCAAAAATTTGTCCCCCAAAAAACCCAAGGGCCCAATAACTGGGAAACCGGTTTTTTTTTTTGGGAACCTATGCCCCATTTTTCAAGGCAGGTGCATGGCTTGGGGTTTGAAATATGGACCAATAAGCCTTACCCCAAAGTAGGGAAAAATTTTTGGGAACAAAAATTGCCAAAAACAATTTTGTAGCCTTTTTTATCGGGAAAAAAATGATTTAAAGAAAACCAACATGGGGTTTTACAAAGGGGGTTTTTTTCTTACAATTTTCCAAAATTTTTTTTCTAAAGGAGGGGGGGGGTTTTAGGGTTTATCTTTGGGAATGGGAAAATGATAAAATTTTAATGGCCCCCACTTCAGTAAGGCTTTCGATAGAGTTCCACATCAGAGGCTATTGAGGAAACTAAAGGCACACAAATAAGAGGAGGGCAATTTTTTTTGTGTAGAGGCCCTGGGGGATAAAAGGCAAACAAAAGTTTCTAAATGGGAGAAAAAACAGAGTGGAAAGGGACCTCACAAGCATGTTCCCAAAGGGGCATTTTTTTGGCCCTTGTTGTTCACAATTTACATAAATGGCTTTGATAAGGGAAAAAAAACGACAAAAGCAAATTTGCTGATAAAAAACCAAAATGGGTGTCCAGTTCATTCTAAGAGACAATAGAGCACTCCCCGGGGATTAGGGAAAAAATTTATTAATGGTCAAAGAAGTGTAGATACAGTTTTTTAAAAAAGACAAATGCAAAATTACAAAAATGGTTCAGTTAAATAACCCATGGCCTCCAATGAATTAAATAACTGATGAAGGGCAAAAAGGAATAAGTTTTTAAAATACGACAAATGAAATTCAATGTTGGCATAAATAACATGCCTCACATACAAATAATAAGTCTAAATAAAGACTGCAAAAAGATTTAGAATGTCTAGTTGCAGAACCTAAACCAAGACAACAGTGCATTAGTGTTCGCAATAAGCAAACAAATAGAATCCTCAGGTTGTTATTCAACTCTATAAACCTTGTTAAGCCTCAATTTAGACCTATGCTGCTCCAGTTATGGTCACCGTAAAGCAATGGACATAATTGCACTGAAAACGTACAGAGGAAGATGACAAAGTTGATCCCATGTAACAGAAATCTTCCCTAAAAGAATAGACTGAGGGCCCTGAATCTGCACTCCCTGGAAAGGCGTAGAATTAGGGCGGATATGATCGAGGTGTATAAACGGAAAACAGGACTAAATAAAGGGGATGTATACAGCATACTGAAAATTTTCAGTCAAGACAGGACTCGCAGGAATGGTTTCAAGTTGAAAAAATTCAGATTCAGGAAGGATATAGGAAAGCACTGGTTTGGTAATAGAGTTGTGGATGACTGGAATAAACTCCCGAGTACAGTTATTGAGGCTAAAACGTTCTGAAGCTTAAAAATAGGTTAGACAAATACATGAGTGGGTGTGTGTGGGTGCGAGTTGGACCTGACTAGGTTGTGCTGCTGAGTCTGGTACAGTGCTCGTTCCATGATTGGAGGTGACCAGACTGGGTGGGTCATTGGGCTAATCGGAGGTTAGGGGCGTGGACCGGCTCTACATGGGTCAATAGGCCTGTTGCAGTATTCCTTCATTCTTATTTCATATATAGTAAAAATCTTAGCAAAGAATCATAGTAAAGAATCTTAGTAAAGAATCTTAGTAAAGAATCTTAGTAAAGAATCTTAGTAAAGAATCATAGTAAAGAATCTTAGTAAAGAATCATAGTAAAGAATCTTAGAAAAGAATCTTATTAAGGAGTCTTTGTAAAGAATCACAGTAAAGAATCTTAGTAATGAATCATAGTAAAGAATCTTAGAAAAGAATCTTATTAAAGAATCTTAGTAAATAATCATAATAAAGAATCTTAGTAAATAATCTTAGTAAAGAATCTTTGTAAAGAATCTTAGTCAAAAATCTTAATAAAGAATCATAGTAAAGAATCTTAGTAAAAATCATAGTGAAGAATCATAGTAAAGAATCTTAGTAAAGAATCTTAGTAGAGAATCTTAGTAAAGAGTCTTAGTAAAGAATCTTAGTAAAGAATCTAAGTCAAAAATCTTAGTAAACAATCTTAGGAAGAATCATAGTTTAAAAAATATTAGTAAAGAATCTTAGTAAAGGAATATTAGTAAAGAATCAAGTAAGAATCTAAAAGAATCTTAGTAAAGAATCTTAGTAAAAAATCTTAGTAAAGAATCTTAGAAGGAATATTATAAGAATCATAGTAAAGAATCATAGTAAAGAATCTTAGTAAAGAAATCTTATAAAAAATCTTAGTAAAGAATCTTGTCAAAAATCATAAGTAAAGAATCTTAGTAAGGAATGTTAGTAAAGAATCATAGTAAAGATCATAGTAAAGAATTTTAGTAAAGAATCTTAGTAAAGAATCATAGTAAAGAATCTTAGTAAAGAATCTTTGTCAAAAATCTTAGTAAACAATCTTTGAAAGAATCTTAGTAATGAATCTTATTAAGGAATATTAGTAAAGAATCATAGTAAAGAATCTTAGTAAAGAATCTAAGCAGGAAACGTAGTAAAGATCTTAGAAAGAATTTTTAGTAAAGAACGTGGCAAAAAATCATAGTAAAGAATCATAGTAAAAAATCTTAGTAATGAATGTTAGTAAAGAATCTTAGTAAAGAATGTTTTTAAAGAATCTTAGTAAAGAATCTTATTCAAAAATCTTAGTAAACAATCTTAGTAAAGAATATTAGTAAAGAATCTTAGAAAAGATTCATAGTAAAGAATATTAGTAAAGAATCTTAGCAGAGAATCTTAGTAAAGAATCAAAGTAAAGAATCTTAGTAAAGAATCATATTACAGAATCATAGTAATGAATCTTAGTAAAGAATCGTAGTAATCTTAGTAAAGAATCTTTAGGAAAGAATCATAGTACAGAATCATAGCAAAGAATCATAGTAAAGAATCTTAGTAAAGAATCATTGTAATCTTAGTAGAGAAACTTAGTAAAGATTCTTAGAAAAGAATCATAGTAAATAATATTTTAAAGAATCATAGTACACAATCATAGTAAAGAATCTTAGGAAAGAATCTTTATAAAGAATCATAGTAATGGATATTAGTGAGGAATAATAGTAAAGAATTATAATAATTTAATCGAGTAAAGAATCTTAGTAAAGATCTTAGTAAAAAAATCTTTGTATAGAAACTCAGTAAAGAATCTTAAATAAAGAACATTAGTAAAGAGTCTTAGAAAAGAATCATAGTAAAGAATCTTAGTATTAATCTTGGTAAAAGAATCATAATAAAAGAATGTAGTGAAGAATCATAGTTTAAAGAATGTTAGTAAAGAATTTTTAGTAAAGAATCTTTGTAAAGAAAACTTAGTAAAGAAAATAAATGAAGAATCTTCGTGAAGAATCTTTGTAAAGAATCTTGGTGAAGAATCATAGTAAAGAATCTTAATAAAGAATCTTAGTCAAAAATCCTAATAAATAATCTTAGTAAAGAATCTTAGTAGTGAATCATAGTAAAGAATCATTGTAAAGAATGTTAGTAAAGAATCATAATAAAGAATCTTAGTGAAGAATCTTAGTAAAGAATCTTAGTAAAGAATCTTAGTTAAAAAACTTAGGAAAGAATCTTTGTAAAGGAAATGGCAAATGTAATACAGGTCCTCCATCACAAATCCTGTATCATTAGACCCTGTAGTGGCCGCATTACTGAGTTTGCCGGATTACAGAGGGTTAGGTTAGAATACACTTAATAAATTAACCTAACCGACTTTAACAAAGTTCACTGAACATCAGCAAAAATCGAACATTTCCGCTACTTGAGCTCAATTTCAAGGTACTTTTCATCATGAAAGTAATAAAAATCATGTCTATTTCTGTAATATATCTTCCACTCTATCAACTGAGACCAAAAAACGAGTATACAACCAAAAAAAAAACATACGAAAATGTACCGCAAAGAGGAGGTTAATGGCTGAGAAGTGAACTCCCTTATTTACCGTCGGGCTTATTTTATTTTTGGTGTACGTTAAGAAGCATCATTCAGTCATACATTGCCCAAATTCACTATATTAGACCATAGTGCAATTACTAGTGAGAGACTGGAGCTACTTTTAATTTGTATTTTTATATTATTAGATTAAATTCAGTTGTACCATAGCTCATTCTACTTCAAGACATAGTCAATACCAAATTCACTATATTAGACCATAGTGCAATTACTAGTGAGAGACTAGTGCTATTTTTAATTTGTACTTTTATATTATTAGATTAAACCTATTGTACTTTAGCTCACTCACCCTCAAAACATAGACTCCACAAAAGTCATTATTAGACAAAACTTACTATATTATGTTTGGTAGCAGAGCAGGAGATGCACAAATTAACATTAAGATTGACAACACTCTCAATTACCAGAAATAATTGGGGAAAATTCCTAGGCTATATACCTTGACAACAACCTGAATTTCAGCACCCATATCCAGCATATAGCCAAAAAAGTATCCAAAACGGTTGGGATCCTCTCCAAGATACGATACTACGTGCCGCAAAATGCCCTTCTCACACTATACCACTCACTTATTTATCCATACTCCACCTATGCTATTTGTGCTTGGGGATCAACTGCAGCAAACACACCTAAAGCCAATAATAACCCAACAAAAAGCTGCAGTAAGAATAATCACTAAATCCCATCCTGGCAGCACACTCCCCCCCCCCCCCATTCTTCCAAAATCTAAACTTACTCCCATTCGGTACATCCACACTAACTACTGTGCAATCTAATATCTACAGGGCCTTAAACTCTAATATCAACATTGACCTAAAACCTTTTCTTATAGTTGCGACAGAACCCCAGCATAACACCAAAAACAACATCTCTACGACACTCCCCCATGTTCCCGACAAAACCCATTTTACCAAAAATTTCAATGTAATGTCCAAAGGACCTAAAATCTGGAATAACCTACCAGAGAACCTAGAACTGCAGACACTTCATCACGATTCAAACCACCATTAGCAAACATCTTATCTTCCTGATACCCCCGTCAACAACTACAACACGCATACCACCTGGTTGTTCACACTTACACATCGCTCTCGTACATTTGACCATAAACAGAAATATTTTTTTTTTTTAATCTCAGTCTTAAAATAATGAATCCCTGTGATTACTCCAATACTGTAAACAATATACTGTGCAAAAAAAAAAGCAATTCACATTGCCTAAACTCACAAAACAGTATTTAGTCACTTAGCCATAATACCAACTTACCTCATAATTTGTTAATATATTACAATTAAGAATAAAACTAAGTATGCCCGAAACGCCTACCATGCTAAGCGTTCCTATGGTACAGCCTCTGTAATCACAATATTACTAAAGTAAACCAAACAATAACCAATTTCTGTAAACTCAGCACTGTAATCCTTAAGAGAAAAAACTTTAGAATTGAATGATAGAAATAAAAAAGTTTCAATGAGGTACCCAACAAACAACCGAGAAAATAAAAAAAATAACCAAAAATAGGTTATGGTAAGCACAAGCAGTACTGGAAATAAGTCACTTCACTTTTTTGGGTTTATCCCAGGCTCTCTATACATACGCTGTTAGTAATGATAATCTATGTAACTGTATTTGTGTATTCTGAATAAACATACATGATAACCACCTGGTGGTTCACAATTACACTCACTCACCCCCTCTCACTATAAACACAAGAGTGAATGAATCCCCTAGCTAGTAATAAGTTTTTGCCTATGATACTCCCAACATAGACACTTGGTGTTTTGTCCAAAACAAAAAGCAATCACAATGCAAACTCACAAATTATAATGTAGTCACTAACTTAATACCATAATTTGCAAGGAATTTAATGTAACGAATTAATCTAATCTGCCCGAAATGTCCTAGCCACGCTAGGTTGTCCTAGTGGTTCCCTCTGTAATTAGTATTTTAAAACATGTAAACCACACAATATCCAAATCCTGTAAACCACACATTGTAACCCTTTTGGAAAACAAACTTGATTTCATTGATTAGATTTGATTTATATACTTACTTCTAGTCTGTCGACTGAGTACAAGAAACCGCCCATCACCTGTTTTTTCAACAACCGCAATAAAGAGGTCAGAAAGGGTCAATTTGACCAATTTTTCACACCACAAATTTTCAACAAATGCCAATTTCAAAATAGGGTCCAGATAAACAAAACGCTGACAATTCCTAGCAGTAAAATAACATTCCACTGTTCATTATCACCTGCTTTCCAGGCCCCCATATATTAACACTTGCTTACAATTGGATAATCTCAGAAAGAGGAAATAGCTTTTTTGTTTCTGTTTTATGGTGAAGTAGGGGGGGGGGGGGGGGGGGGGGGGGGGGGGGGGGGGGGGGGGGGGGGGGCGAGTGTAAATCACAGTTAGCCCCTGTGCTACACTACGTTTTTCTCTAATATAAGCCCCAAACAGTAATAGGCACACAATAGGTACCTTGTATATCCATGTTCTCTTCATAACTCCCGTCGAAATGCCTCAGTGTTATGCCAAAAATTTTTCATTCTGGTGTATTTAACATGTTTTTATATTATTTAAAATTTTTTATTATTGTCATTAGATCAATGTTATAGGATCTAAGCTGTATGTTGACATTAGCATAATAATCAGCAAACTTTCTGCATCATGATACTGAGCTCATGGCAAACAGACAGTGGCTTCAAAGCCAACTTACCTTAATGGACAATGACTGTGTGAAGTTCTTTACACAACGAAAAAGCATTTTTATTCATTGAACCATGGCTAGGGCTAAAAGTAAGCAGGTTCTAACAATAAATGGATGAAAGAAAATTAGAATGACTTATGCAACAAGTCGCACCACGAAACAGTAGCAGCAGGTTGGTGTGCCGATCATGGAAATTACCAAATTAGCTAGCCAAAATTAGTGCCGAAATAACTGAAGGAACCGAATAACAGAACATGCCAGATTTTGTGATCGTATACCTATGCCTATTTACAAGGCATGTGACATGTCTTGGCTTCGAACCAATGGACCATAAGCCTTACCTCAAAAGTAGGAAAATATATGAATCAATAAATGGCCAAAGCAATTCGTAGCCGATCTTGATCGAAAAGAATGATAAAATGATCTCAACATGGTTTTAACAAAGGGGTGTTCTTGTCTTACGAATTATACTAACATATTTTCTCTAAGGTGTTATTAGGAGGAAGATCTTATGTAATGAATAGATATGTTTAATATTGACATCCAGTAAGGCATTCGATCGAATTTCCAGCATCAAAGCTATTGAGAAAACTAAAAGCCACTATAGTCACACAGAATAGTGGGGGAGAAATTTTTTCCAGATGTAGAGGCATGGCTGAAAATAGGCGCAGAGAGTTTGCATAAATGGGGAGAATCAGAGTGGACACATCACAAGCATTGTTCTAAAGGGTCATTGTTGGGCACGTAGTGTTCAAATTTACATAAATGTCATAGATGAGGGAATAACAAGCTGACATAAGCAAATTCTTGCTGATAACACCAAAACAGGCTGTCCATTCATTCTAATGAGACCAATAAGCACCTCCAGGATGATAGTAATAGACTGGATGTATGGTCAACGAAGTGTAGATACAGTTTAAAATAAGACAAATGAAGTTTCTAAATGATGGAACAGGAAAATAACCATGCCTCACATGAACTAAATAATGAAGATCTAAATACTAATTACTGCGAACAAAGGATTAAGATTCTATGTTGAGCAGAACCCTAAAACAAAGACAACAGTGCATTAGGTTCGCAAAAAAGCAAACTATTAAAAGAAGTTCCTCAGGTTGTTCTACACTCAATATAATCCTTGTTATATAAGCCTCATTTCGACATGCGCTCATTATGGTCAACCGTACAAGCAATGTCATAATGGCACTGGAAAACGTACAGAGGAAATGACAAAGTTTGATCCCATGTAACAGAAATCTTCCCTAAAAGAATAGACTGAGGGCCTGAAACTGCACTCCCTGGAAAGGCGTAGAATAGGGCGGATATGAATCGAGGTGATAAAACGCACAGCGGACTAAATAAGGGGAGGTATACAGCAAACGGGAAAATTCAGTCAAGAACAGTACTCGCAAGGAATTGGTTTCCCCAAGTTGAAAAAATTCAAATTCAGGAGGAAATATGGAAAGCTCTGGTTATGGTAAATAGAGTTTTGGATGACTGGAATAAACTCCCGTAGTACAGTTATTGAGGCAAAAACGTTTCGAAGCTTAAAAAATAGGTTAACAAATACATATTGGTGTTGTGTCAGGGTGCGAGTTGGAACAGACTAGGTTGTGCTGCTGAGGTCTGGTGTCAGTCTCCTTCCATGAGTGGGGGTGACCATACTGGATGGGTCCATTTGGTGCAAATCGGAGGTTAGGTAGGCGAGGACCGCTCTACATGGGGGCAATAGGCCTGTTGCAGTATTCTTCATTTCTTATGTTCTTATCTTAGTAAAAAATCATAGCAAAGAATCATAGTAAAGAATTAGTAATGAAACTTACTGAAAGAATCTTAGTAAAGAATCTTAAGTACAGAACATAGTACAGAATCTAGTAAAGAATTCATAGTAAAGAATCTTAGAAAAGATTCTTATTAAGGAGTCTTAGTAAAGAATCACATTAAAGAATCTTAGTAATAGAATCATAGAAAAGAAACTTAGAATAGAATCTTATTATAAAGACTCTTAGAAATAATCAAAATAAAAGACTCGTTAGTAAAGAATCTTAGATAAAGAATCTTTGTAAAAGACTCTTAGTCAAAAATCTTAATAAAGATCATTTAAAGAATAAAAGTAACATCATAGGAAGACTCATATGTAAAGATTCTTGAGTACAGAATCTAGTAGAGAATCTTAGTAAAGAGTCTTAGTAAACAATCTTAGTAAAGAATCTAAGTCCAAAAATCTTAGTAAACAATCTTAGTGAAGAAACATAAGTAAAGAATATAAGTAAAGAACTTAGTAAGAATATAAGTAAAGAAATCAAGTAAAGAATCATAGAAAAGAATCTTAGTAAAGAATCTAGTAAAAAAATCTTAGTAAAGAATCTATGTACGGTATATAGTAAAGTAAACATAGTACAGATTCAAGTAAATAATCTTAGTAAAAGATTCTTAGTAAAAAATCTTAGTAAAGAATCTTTGTCAAAAAATCTTTAGTAAAGAAATCTAGTAAATAATCATAGTAAAAAATCTAGTAAACAAACTTTGAAAGAAACTTAGTAAAGAATCTTATTAGGAATATTATTAAAAGAATCATTGTAAAGAAACTTGTAATGAATGATAGAAAACAAGCATAGTAAAGATCATAGTAAAGAATCTTAGTAAAGAATCGTAGTAATCTTGGTGAAGAATCTTAGTAAAGAATCTTAGAAGAAATCATAGTAACAGAATCATAGCAAATAATCATAGTAAAGAATCTTTAGTAAGAATCAAAGTAAATAATATTAGAAGAATCAAAAGTACAGAATCGTAGTAAAGAATCTTAGAAAAGGAATCTTTTTTTTTTTGTAAAGAATCAAAGTAATGGATATTATTGAGGAATTAATAGTAATGAATTATAATAATGAATCATAGTAATGATCTAGTAAAGAAATCTAGTAAATAATAATATAAAGAATCATAGTACAGAATCGTAGTAAAGATTCATAGAAAGAATCGTTTGTAAAGAAATCATATAACGGATATTAAGTGAGAATATTAGAAAAGAATTATATAATGTGAATCATAAGTAAAGAATCTTAGTAAAGAATCTAGTAAAGATCTTAGTATAGAATCTCATAAAGAATCTTAGTAAAGAACATTAGTAAAGAATCTTAGAAAAGAATCATAGTAAAGAATCTAGTAATGAATCTTGGTACAGATCGATTGTAAGAATCTTTTAAAGAATCCTTAGTAAAGAATAAAAGTGAAGAATCATAGTGAAGAATCTTTGTAAAGGAATCTTGTACAGAATCATAGTAAAGATCATAGTAAAGAATCTTATAAAAGAATCTTTATAAAGGATCATATAATGAATCATAGTAAAGAATTATATTAAAGAATCACATTAACGAATCTTAGTAAAGAACATTAGTAAAGAAGTCTAGACAGAACATAGTAAAGCTTGTCGTTTGTAAAGAATCAAACTAAAGAAACTTAGTCAAGATTCATAGTAAAAGAATCATAGTAAAGAAGATTTAGTAAAAATCTTATTATAGAATGTTAGTAGAAGAATGTTTATAGTAAAGAAATCTCTGTAAAGAATCATAGTATAGAACTTAATAAGAATAAAAGTAAAGAAACGTAGTAAAGAATCCTTAGTGAAAAGATCCTAATAAAGAATCTTAGTAATGAATCATAATAATGAATCTTAGAAAGAATCTCAGTAAAGAATCTTAGTAAAGAATCTTAGTAAAGAATATTAGCAAAAATCATGGTGACGAATCATTGTAAAGAATCTTAGTGATGAATCTTAGTAAGGAATCATAGTAAAGAATCTTACAAAGAATCTTATTAAAGAATCATTGTAAAGAATCTCAGTAAAGAATCTTAGTAAAGAATCTTAGTAATGAATCTTAGTAAAGAATATTAGTAAATAATCATAGTAAAGAATCATAGTAAAGAATCTGATTAATAAATCATAGTAAAGAATCATGGTAAAGAATCTTAATGACGAATCTTAATATAGAATCATAGAAAAAATCTTAGTAAAGAATCTTAATAAAGAATCATAGTAAAGAATCATAGTGAAGAATTCTAGTAAAGAATCTTAGTAAAGAATGTTATTAAATATTCAGATTAAAGAATCATAATAAAGAGTCTTAGTAAAAAATCTTTGTAAAGAATCGTTTTAAAGATTCTTAGTAAAGATTCATAATAAAGAATCTTAGTGAAGAATCATAATAAAGAATCTTAGTAAAGAATCTTTGCAAAGAATCTTAGTAAAGAATCTTAGTGAAGAATCATAGCAAAGAATCTTAGTGAAGAATCATAACTCTCTGGCAGACTAAGAGGAAAGAAACGAGGGACATAGATGGCGCCCCCGGGAAATACGGACCAGATGAGTGCCAATTGCAATGGCAACGTCAAGAGGGTTTGCTACATCAACATCGGCGACCCGTAGAATAGTAGCCGGGTCAGGAGAGTATTTACCAATCAATTTCCTCACTTTTTTCCAGAGTGCACTCATAGAAGAAGCAGAGGTGTTGGTGGAAACATAATCTCTCCAGCAAGTGCTTTTAGCGTAACGGATGACATGACGAGTGACCGCATGCTTCTGCTTAAAATCAAGAAGTCTCTCATCGGTTCTATTGTACTGGTACCTGCCCCATGCAGCACATTTCAAACGTACTGCAGGAGCACAAGCAGGAGACCACCGAGGCACGCACTTATGAGAATGCCTGCCTGAGGTTTGGGGTATAGAATGAGAAGCAACGGTGAAAACTGACGTCGAGAAGAGGTGTAGGAGCTCTTCAATGGAGGATGCAGAAGGAACCTCACTAAAAGCAGTGAGTTGTGAGTAAAGGTCCCAATTTGCCAGTGAGGGCTACGGAAAGGTGGTGAATATGAAAGAGAAGTAAGAATGATTGGAAAATGATCGCTGTCATGTAAGTCCGGTAGAACAGACCAGGTGAAGTAGTGGAGGGAGAGCAGACCGATAGATCGATGCAAGAGAGAGTATGAGTATGAGGATCAAAATGGGTGGAAGTACCCATATTTAAAACATGGAGAGGGTGAGAGGCGAGAAAAGCCTCCAACTGGATGCCACGTGAGTCACAATGAGACCCCCTCTCAGAGGAAATGGTGGGCATTAAAATCGCCAAGTAACAGAAGTGGTGGTGGTAAGGATGAAACAAGAAAGACAAAATCTGTGATAGAAAATGCTCGAGAAGGAGAGAGATATAAAGAACATATTGTAAACCACTTATTCAAGTGGAAACGGGCTGCAGTGTAATGCAGCGAGGTATGGACAAATAGCTGACAGTACGGAATATCATTGCGTAGAAGAAGGACACTTTCATTAAAGGTCCCATCTGAGAAAGGATCCGAAGAATATAATAAATTATAGCCTGAGATAGGTTGGAAAACAGCTGAGTGTAATTTTGGTTCTAGTAAGCAAGCACCAACAGGGGAAAACCTGGAAAGCAACATCTGAAGCTCACCCTGATTACCCTTGAGGCCACGGATATTCCACTGTAAATAGGCCATGATTTGCAATGAAGAAAATACCAGGAATCCGTAGGGAAAGGCACCTACGGACTAGGGGGGTTAGAAAAGTCAACGTGCGGTGGCATCGGAAGACGTTCAAGCAGCGAAGGAACGGAGCATTGCAAAGAATGGAGTTGTGGAGACGGAAGAGAGGGAAGAGAAGGAACAGGAGGTGGATCAGTGTCCATTGAAGATTTAGTCTCTGCAATATATTCTGAAATGGCTTCAAGTGTTTCTGAATTTAAAGATGTATGGGAGACAATATTGGAGGTAGAAGGAGGAGGGTGAGTAAAGATTGGAACAGTAATGAACTGTACCAAAGTAGAGGGGGAAGAAAGAGTGTAGGGAACTGGAGAAGAAGTGTGGGAGGGGACAGAAGAGGCAGAAACCTGGGAGGTGGCAGAAGAGGGAGAAACTTGGGAGGGGACGGGGGTGGAAGGCATAGTACGAGGAGGAGGGTGAACCTCCAGACTTGTAATAGAGCCAGAGAGAGAGAAAGAACTAGGCACAGAGACTGGAAAGGTAAAATGCGAAGGTGGAAGAAGGGAAGGAGGGGGCAAAGAAGATTTGAGCATTGGGGATTTTTTGGACTTCTGAGAAGTAGAGGGGCGACTGGTATAAGGTGTTGTACGAGGTCTTGTCGATACCTGGGCTTGTGAGGAAGGACGTTAAGATGTGAGAACAGACTGAGTTGTAGTAGGGATGTCAGAGCCCAGACAGCAAAAGGATTAGATACCGGAGTGGGTATGGGAGGGGTAACAACGGAGGAGGCTGCAGAAGATGGGACCCCAGATGTTGGGGGACGTTTTGAAACACGAGAATAAGAAACACGGGGTAGTCTCCCTTGGAGGGGGAGATGAGAAACTGCCATAACATAAAGGAGACCTTCTGCCTCTTTGAGGCAACTTATTTCACGCTTATTGCAACGGCGAGAGTACAAAGGGTGAGCCTCATGACAATAAAGGCAAGATGGAGGTTGACTGCAAGATGTATTAGAATGGTCGTCGGCACCACAGACTGGGCATTCGGCTTTAGATCTGCACTATTTCGCTGGGTAACCAAAACACCAACAATTTCTACACTGTTGCGGTGTAGGGATCACCTTTCGAACTTGTAACCGATGTCCTGCGACATAAACAGAGGATGAGAGCTCACGGCTGTCGAAAGATAATCGAGCCACATTGCAAGGGTATCGTCTCCGCCCGAGGGCAGGAAGGACATAAGTGTCTACTTTGAGGATTGGGAGATCCTGGAGTTCCAGCTGTTCAAGAATGTCATTGCCACATGTCTGGAAATTCTGTTGGACTATGGTATGGGGCAGAATGACAGTACCACTACAAGAATTGAGAGAAAGATGCTTTTCTATAGTGAGAGGAGTAGTATCAATATGCGAAAGGAGAGAAAGATCATGAGCTTTTGTAGTTTTCTGGACAGTGACGATGCGCATATCGCTCTTGAGAGCATGAAATGAAAATCTGTACCAACATGGCATAGGAGTGCTTTGCCAATACTATAGTCGGAAAGATAGGCAGTAGAAGAAGTCGGTCTTAAAGTAAAGAATTTAGTCCATTGTGTGGTCCGAAATTGAGCGTGGAGAGGGAGTGCATGACGTGTCGGTCTTTTCTGAGTAGAATGGGAATGTAACGAAGTAACATTATCAGGAGATTGTCGTTGGCGTTTAGGAGTGGGACCAGAATTGGTCAGACGTGAAACGGGCTGGTGATTCGAAAATTGCCGTACTGTAGAGGGAGAGGCCGGAAACATAGTCAAAGGAGAGCGGAGTTCAGGCAAATCATAGGAGTCAGTCGAAACCCTGGTACCTGAAGCGGGTGAGGAAACAGCACCAGCAAGAGGTACAGGGGCATCAGGAGTGTCTGAAAAGTGGTCAAAAAACATGGCAGGGTCAGAATGGAGTGTGGTATCAAGAAGGGGCCTGGAGGTAGTAGGTTCAAGGACTTGGTCCTCCATGGTTAGGTTACTCCTTTTCTTTTTGTTTTTAAGAAAAAAAAAGAAAGAAGAAAAGAAAATAAAAATAAAAGAAATAAAAAAAATGGGGGAGGGGGGAGGAATAGTTCCCAGGAGGAATGAAAGAGTCGGAAATCTCAATCCGCGCCCAAAAGGACCTCAGCACCACAAGTAGCGCAGATAAAGCATGGAACCCGTGCCATACCCTACTCTTCATGCCAGCAAACCAGCAATCTGGGATAGCAACCTCACATTTGCCGAGCTACCTTGGTGGACAAAAGAGAGGGCGGCTGGATATCTGCCACAAAGCATGCCTTCTTCGGCCACCACCCCCAGAATCCGAAAGGAGGCTTCCAGAGATACACCCGTCACCCGAAAGACACCCAAAGCCACCCTCTGGGATACCGGAGAGGGATCGGGACATCCCCAGGCGATCCAGATTCCACGGCAAACTACACCACCACCAAGAACCTCAACAGAATGGGATGGAGTCCGGTACCCTTTCCTCTACCTAGGAACTAGCATGCCTGTGGGAAAAATCCCGAAGGCCAAAAAAGGAAAGGCAAAAGGGAGGGGTGTGGAGGAGGGGGAGGAAAGGAAAAGGGGAGGATGGGGAGGATCAGATAGGGAATGGGGGAGTGGGGGGTAATTAGGTTCGGTCTGAGGAAGGAGACCGACAGGTCTAATTCCTCAGACCAATAGCCTCTTCACCATGCCAAGGAGCCCCCTTGAGGAGGAAAGCATGGAGAAGAGTGGTGGAGAACCTAGAAAAGAATAAGCTTATTCACGACAACCAACACAGTTTCAGGGAAGGAAAATGCTGTCATATATCTACTGGAGTTTTACGACAAGGTGACAGCAGTAAGAGAAGAGATAGGGATGGGTAGAGAAGCCTGCGATGAGCAGGGTTCCACACGGGTCAATCCTAGGATCTTTGTTGTTTCTGATTACTAAGAACACAGGTAATGAATGGCTTGTGAGACCTGGTCGTAAAGGGATTTGGAGCAAACAAAGCTCAACAATAGACTATAATGTATATTTGCCTTCACCCACTATACACAGACATGTACACTGTACAATATGTACAGATAAAATAGTTGTACACCACGGTGACAGATGGCAAAGCAGAAGCCGGAGAGAGAGAGCACCGTACTCAAGCAGCAGGTTAGGCAAGTCTGTCAATGCTTACCACAAGTGAACTATGTTACTTCAGCTTTGGCGGGCTTGCCTGTGATTGGTCAATGAAGCAAGGTACTGATTTAACGACAGGTACCCTGTCGATCGTTAAACCCTTATCACCCAACATCACAGTGCTAAGAAGCACGATTGCAAACCACTTGGATTCCCAAAAACTGCACAATCAAAGGAAACGTGGGTTCAGGGCAGGTCGCTCCTGCCTCATGCAGCTACTGCATCACTATGATATGGTCTTGGATGCACTGGAAATAAAACAGAATGCAGATGTAATATACACAAAATTTGCAAAAGCCTTTGACAAGTAAGATCACGGCATAATAGCACACAGAATACATGCTGAAGGAATAACTGGTAAAGTGGGGATGGATATTCAACTTTCTAAACAATAGAACACAACAAGTAGTGGTCAACAGAGTTAAATCGGAAGCTGCCATAGTGTAAAGCTCTGTTCCGCAAGGCACAGTACTTGTTCCCATCCTGTTCCTCATCCTCATATCAGACACAGAGATGTATTCCACAGCACCGTATCATCCTTTGCAGACGATACTAGGATCTGCATGAGACAATCATCTATTGAGGACACGCTTAACCTCCAAGAAGATATAAATTAAGTTTTCCAATGGTTAATGGAAAACAATATGATGTTCAATGACGACAAATTGCAACTACTCTGTTTCGAAAACTGGAGGAGATAATAACTAGAACAGAGTATACTACAAACTCTGGCCATACAATAGAGGGGAAAAATGATGCCAGGGACCTGGGAGTAGTAATTTCTGAGGATCTCACTTTCAAGGACCACAACAGTGCCACGATCACAAGTGCAAAGAAAAATGATAGGATGGATAATGAGAACGTTTAAAACGAGAGATGCCAAGCCAATGATGATCCTTTGCAAATCACTTGTTCATTCTAGGCTGGAATACTGCTGTACATTAACATCTCAGTTCAAAGCAGCTGAAATTGCAGTTCTAAAGAGAGTACAGAAAACTTTTACTGCACATATAAGTTTTATCAAACACCTCAACTACTGGAAACGCTTGGAAGCACTTGACTTGTACTCGCTGGAACGCATGAGAGAGAGATGTATCATAATCTACGCTTGGAAAAACCTAGAAGGATGGTCCCGAATCTGACACAGAAATCACTCCCTACGAAATTAAAAGACTGGGTAGGCTGTGCAAAATACTCCCAATGGAAAGTAGGGGCGCCATTGGTACACTAAGCCTGGTTGATCAGGCCCTGATCCACCGGGAGGCCTGGTCATGGATCGGGCCGCGGGGCCGTTGATCCCCAGAATATCCTCCAGGTAGACTCCAGGTAGTTACACAATACCAGCTTATGGGCGGCCAACAGTAACAGCCTGGTTGATCAGGCACTGATCCACCATAAGGCCTGGTCAAAGACCGAGCCACGGGGGCGTTGACCCCCGAAACCTTCTCCAGGTATACTCCAGGTATATCTGGTTCATTGATTGGGAGGCAGCCTATATTTGAGTGTGACATACTATGCCGAATAAATTGTAACATACTCTTTGCATGAAACACCGGTATATGTGAATGACATGAAGGAAGGGATAGACTCAGAAGTGTCCCTGTTTGCAGACGATGCGAACCTAATGAGAATTCAGTAGGATGAGATCAGGCCAGTTGCTGGACTGGCTGCAAGCCTAGTCCAGCAACTGGCTACTGGAGTTTAACCCCACCAAGTGCAAAGTCAGGAAAATCGGGGAAAGGGCAAAGAAGACCACAGGGAGAGTACAGACTAGAGGGCCAAAGACTGCAAACCTCATTCAAGAAAAAGGATCTTGGGGTGAGTATAATACCGAGCACATCTCCTGAGGCGCACATCAACCAGATAACTGCTGCAGCATATGGGCGACTGGCAAACCTAAGAATAGCATTCCAACACCACAGTAAGAAATCGTTTAAGACTCTGTATACCGTGTATGCCATTCCCATACTGGAGTATGCAGCACAAGTTTGGAACCCTCACCTGGTCAAGTACGTAAAGAAATTAGAGAAAGTGCAAAGGTTTGCAAGAAGACTAGTTCCAGAGCTAAGGGGTATGTCCTACGAGTAAAGGTTAAGAGAAATCTTCTTGACGACACTGGAGGACAGGAGGGATAGGGGGGCATGATAACGACATATAAAATACTGAGAGGAATTAACAAGGTGGATAGGTACACGATGTTTCAGAGATAGGACACAGCAAGAAGGGCTCACAATAGGAAGACTCAGATGAGTCTCAGGGATGTTAGGAAGTGTTTCTTCAGTCATAGAGTTGTCATGAAGTGGTACAATCTGGAAGGTGATCTAGAGGAGGCAGGATCCATACATAGGTTTAAGAAGAGGTATGATAAAGTTCATGGAGCAAAGACTGGATCTACTAGCGACCAATGAAAGGTGGGGCCAGGAGCTATGACTAGACCCCTATAACCACAATTAGGTGAATTAGGTGAGAATTAAGTGAGCGCAAACACAAATAGTGAAAAAACTGGGCATGGAGAGCTACCAGGGTGTCAGTGACCCTCAAGTTGTGTGTTATCTATCAGTATTACTGGGAATTAAGAGTATGTTGTGAAGAGAGAGAGAGAGACGTGAACATCTATCAGTATTACTGGGAATTAAGAGTATGTTGTGAAGAGAGAGAGAGAGACGTGAACATCTATCAGTATTACTGGGAATTAAGAGTATGTTGTGAAGAGAGAGAGAGACGTTAACATCTATCAGTATTACTGGGAATTAAGAGTATGTTGTGAAGAGAGAGAGACGTGAACATCTATCAGTATTACTTGGAATTAAGAGTATGTTGTGAAGAGAGAGAGACGTTAACATCTATCAGTATTACTGGGAATTAAGAGTATGTTGTGAAGAGAGAGAGACGCAGTATTACTGGGAATTAAGAGTATGTTGTGAAGAGAGAGAGACGTTAACAAACACTTAAAACATTTTATTATGAAAATGTTTCTGACCTAGGAACTTGTTCACTCCAATTTTATAAGAGCATGAGAAACTTAGGAATATATAATTAATGGGTCGTCAGAATGGTTTAGTCTCGTGTCAGGAGGCACTTGCCTTATTTCCCGACGAATATAATAACAGAGTTATACGTCATTATTATTATTATTATTATTATTATTATTATTATTATTATTATTATTATTATTATTATTATTATTATTATTGTTATTATTATTATTGTTATTATTATTATTATTATTATTATTATTATTATTATTATTATTATTATTATTATTTAGGACAAAAACCCATCGTCCAAAATTTAGCTCCACGTCTGGACTTTTCTGAAATATATTATTACTTAATAAAATTACACATGATAATCAGTAATGCTGAGCAATAGCAAGATCATGAAGGCTGTGCTGAAACCTAGAGGTGCGGAGGGTCAAGCAGTGGTGAATTTTAGTGAGGTCACCTGATTGCTGACTCACAAGGCAGGTGGGCTACCTGGAGTTTACCTGGAGAGAGTTCCGGGGGTCAACGCCCCCGCGGCCCGGTCTGTGACCAGGCCTCCTTAGGTCAGTGTCCCAGGATGCGACCCACACCAGTCGACTAAGACCCAGGTACCCATTTTACTGATGGGGAACATAGACAACAGGTTGAAAGAAACACGTCCAATGTTTCTACTCTGGCTGGGAATCGAACCCAGGCCCTCACCGTGTGAAGCGAGAGCGTTAACCACCAGGCCACCAGAGCCTGTTTAAGATACATATGCTCCATATATCACTTTTGCATTGTAATAACTTCCTGGTTTTGCCTTTTGTATTACTGTATATTATCTGTTATGCATCTTCTTAAATCTGGCTGTCTCACGAGAAGCTGGGCTTCATATCATTTTGGTGTCACTTTATAATACACAAACAATACTCTGATCATGTCGTGTGGGGTTCGGTAAGGAGATAAGAGGGTTGAAGGTAGACACACTTCTTGGATGGTAACACTATGTATTGTCAGACTGTGATGAAAGGTGGGAGCCCAGGCCTGCCGTGTTCTTGCCTGTTCGTAGGTGGTCCGTCGAGTTAGAACGAGGCAGCGCATCTCACCCTGACTCAAGCTGTACCCCGTGACGTCATACAGTCACAGGCCTAAGGGATCTTCTATATAAACACATGGATGGTACTATGATACTCAGCTAATCTATATAACACACATAAGAGGATCAGCAACTATGCTGACAATCATCCCTCTCAAAAGCATGTGTATATATGTCGATCCCCACAGATACATTTCCACCAGCCTCTCCCTTGTATTTCTTATTACAGCCTCTGCATGGGATAGTGTAGATACAAGCTGTGGATAGAGAGAAATAGTATAAAATACAGACAAGATGTATACAGACACAAATACAGACAAGATGTATGCAGACACAAATGCTATCCTTTATTGACAACGTTTCGCCCACACAGTGGGATTTATCAAATCACAAACAGATCTGTTTGTGACTTGATAATACCCACAGTGTGTGCGAATCTTTGCAGTTAAAGAATTACATTATGTTTTTATGCACTAGTAGAAGATACTGGCGACATGACACTGGGTCGATGGACATGGTGACCATAGTGACCACACTAATACGTTTACCATGTCACCATGGTAAGTTATCAAGGACGTATGTTGAAGAGACCCTATGCTCTTCGCCTGCAGCTGTAGAAGAATGTGTTGAAACAGACATGTGAAGGCATGTAGGATGAAGGAGCATCCTCCCTCGAGGTAAACAAGACCGGGAATGATGAGGACTTCAAGGAATCGAGTCGCTAATCTAGCTTGTTCATGTAGCAAGAGCATAGCGAGTCATCCTTGCTAGAAGACTCAGTGTACACTTTGCAAGAGAAGGTATCACTTTCGGGTGTCTATCTTAGAATGACGTCTGGCAGGTGTACACTACACTAAGGCAATTGCAAGTCTGATCCAGGTGGCCCCACAGCTCTCCCTTACATAAGCTCTAGGCTCTACGCCGCTCTCCTGAGCCTCACCTCCAGTTACCTATAAAGATTGCTTAATTGACTTAACGAGAAGTGAGTATGTCTGTTTTGAGATCTAAATTTCGTTGAATATTTCAGAATTTTTAATGCTAGATGATTTATGCTAGTGGGAATCTGAAGTCTGACAACACTTTGTTGCTTCTCTTGAAGTTAGTCAGTTTCTCTTAGTGAGCGAAACATCAGCCACTTAATAACAGGCTCTATGAACAAATATAAAGAGTTTGTAATGTTGTAGTAATGAGTAGGAAGTCTAGGTAGGTTCGTTGAGGAGAATGACTCTAGCTAATGTAAGGTAGATGGCGCCAGGCAAACCGCTGCTAAGTGCCAGAAAAATGATGGCACAATATTAAAACAGAAAATAGCATAAAGCTCATCAGCACTGAATATTTAGTAATGACTTAGTTACCACAACGTTAGTGACATGTCAGTTATCACCAACATGCAGTCAGGAAATTGCCTTTCATCACATGAAAGGATATGGGACCAGGGCAAGAGGGAAACGATCCAATATTCAGAGGCTGACCTACCTAATTCTCAGGTAAATGTTGAGTTAACTGTAAGGGCAGGCAGGAGCAGCAGAACCTGAGTACCACTCAATTCATCAGTGTAGAACTGCATTAACAACAGTTCAAATAGGAATCTGGCTTCAGATTATGTATAATGCCTCAAGTTATAAAAGAATTAAGTTTGAATAAACCGCCTGCCCTTATGGTTTAATCAACATTTACCTTCGAGTTAGGTGGGTCAGCCTCTGAATGTAAGATCATTTCCCTATTGCCCTAAACCCACATTCTTTTATGTGACGGTCGGAAATTTCCTGACCACTTGTTGGTGATAATTGACACGTCACTAATGTTGTGTTCGGTAGGTCATTACTAAATATTCAGTGCTTATGAGCTTTATGCTATTTTCTGTTTCAATATTCTGCCATCATTTTTCTGGCACTTGGCAACGATCTGCCTGGCGCCATCTATTTTAGCTAAAGCCAGTCCCCTAAATGTATCTACCTGGACTTCCTACTCTTTGCTACAACATTAAAAATTCTTTAGGATGTTTGTTCACAGAGCTTGTTATTAAGTGGCTGATGTTTCATCTAAGAAAAGTCGGTTACAGTTTCGCCCACAAAGAGAAAATCAATGACCTCTTCGCTCTCGGGCCGAGAGGTTGTGCTTCGCCTTTGCTCCTGCATTCGTCGAACACCATTGGTGGAGGACGGACGTTGGCTGCTGCACTCGCTACAGTTGGTAGCCCTGAGCGAATTTTGCAAGATGGCACAGACTACTAGGAGGAGGATAAACACTATGTGTACTGAGGTGTTGAAAGACGCAGTTTATAACACCAATGCGTCAATTATGCTGCCTGCCATCTTAAGAGATACCTACTGCATCAACAACGACGATTTGTATGGAAATGCTTTGAATGGAGCTACAAGAATCTTTGTGAAATTCGTGACGGCTGCTCTATATGACAAGATGTTGAAAAAGTACCAGGATGTGTGTATGCTGGTTAACCCTGGTTTAGAAGTACTTATGAGGGACGTATCCAAGTATTATACTTGGGTAAAGTTACGGAATGTCCCATTTCAGGCGGATGAGGAAGACATAAAAGCAACTTTCGAAGAGTTTAGTGTTATACATCAAGGAACAGTTGGAAGGTGGTCTGAGGGAATGTATGCTGGACTGCGTGAGGGATCCTTCACCCTTAAGATGTCCTTGTGCAAAACTATACTATCATATATGACACTGAGTGACTTTAGAACTCAGGTATATGTCACATATGCAAGGCAGAGAAGAACATGCAGACTGTGTGGAGAGTATGATCATATGGCTGCGATGTGTCCTCGACGATCGTCACCTGCCCACAGGGCATGGAGTGAAATCGTGGAGGACAATCCGGTGGAATGTGAAACATTACCGGAGGTCTCTCAGGTGACTGAGACCATGCGTATAGAGGATGAGGTGAGACAAGGTGAATTGGGTAGTGAAGTTTCAGCTGCAATAGACACTGTTGTACAGGGATTCTTGGAGGATCAGAATAGGGACGGAACACTATGTATGGTGTCAGATGAGACTTCTGTAGATAAGGGTGGAATTCATGAGGAGTGCAATGTGGGTGGTGGGGATGTGCAACCACAGTGGATTTGAGAGACTGTGGATGAAGTGCATAAAGTTGAAAGTGCAGATGAGGGCATGCACATAGTTGAGGCATCACGAAAGAGAGGCAGGTGCGTCTGATAGTGATGATGCTTTAACACCTGCGCTAAGATCTGGTAAGAAACACTCAGTGGATGTCCCCCAAAAAAAGTATCGGGGGGGGGGGGTAAGGGGCAGGGGAAAGGTGAGGCAAGGAAAGGGCATTGTGAAAAGCATACTGTGCAAAAACGTAAAGACCCGTGTGAACATCGAACGATTGGTAAGCCCCTGATACCATTTTTAAGTGCCTAATGCTAAATGTTAATGGCCTAAGGGCCGATGTAAAGCACAGGATCTTTAGTGACTTTTTAAAGAGACATGGAATACAGGTCATATTTTTATAAGAGCATAATTTTAAGCACAGAAGGGATTTGTTGATAGATGAGTTCAAGGTTTATGCTGTGTGAGGGAAAAGTTCAATAGATAGGAGTAGCGAGGGAGTATATAGTAACAATAGTTTCATTGCTGGCTACTTGTTAAGGTAGGGTAAGTCCAGCTCCCGCTATTCCCCCCTTTTTCCCCCGCCCGAAAGTGATTAGTGGTGGATTGGCCGGCGCTTGTTAAGGTAGGTCTAGTCAGCTCCCACTATCCATTCCCCTCCGTTCCGCTCCCGCCCCCCCCGAAAGGTGAGGTGTGGGGCTCCGTCAAACAGTAAATCACTCCGACTCACACTCCCAACACTACTGTAAGTACATGCCTGATCCCTATTATTATTTGGGCTTATTGGTTGAAAGCTCACGTTTGACCAATAATAACGGTGTCCTGTCAGTCCTTGTTAGGGTTAAAGGGTGGAAGTAACACCACTTCGTGTTGGTATTGTAGTATCAGGGAGGAGTGGATGTTGCTGAAGCAGTGGGGAATCGGCTCTCGTTACAGCTTGAAATGACAGAGAGGGTCACCTGCCAATCAACGAGTAATAATTGAAGGAGACGGACTAACGTTCTAGGACGTCCAATTTTTGATCCACTTACCTGGTGGGCATGGAATAGCAGGATATAACCCCCTAATCATTGCTGTGAAAAACCGGCTTTCCTGTCTGCTGACAGATTTTTGACGGTTTTAGAAAATCGGTGAAGAACAAGCCGGTGGGTTGTTCATCAATACCTGCGACCCCCCCCCATCATCGCCAACGGCTACGTTTCCAACAACACGCTGTGTCACCAACACCAGACACCCAAAGTTTTATATATATAGATCTATATATATTATATATATAATATATATATATATATATATATAATATATATATATATATAATATAGTATAAGTAGGTGGTAGACAGCAACCACCCAGGGAATTACTACCGTCCTGCCAGATGACGGTGAAACAAAACCCTGTAACGGTTGTGCATGATGGTAGGATTGCGGGTTTCTTTTCTGTCTCATAACACGCTAAGATAAAAGGGATATCTTGCTACTCCTACGTACACTGTTGGCTCCACTTCTCAGACACGCACATGCAATATATTAATATACATTCATCAGTTTTTCTCCTTTGTCTAAATGCGCTTGTCTTTTTATGTCTTCTATTGGTCCCAGGGAAGTGGAAAAGAAAGCTTGCCTCGTAAGCCATGCTGGCGGATGAGGCGAAACTAAAAATGTCCGGGAGCAATGGCTAGTAACCCCTTTCCTGTATACAATTAACTAAAAAAGAGAAGAGAAAACTTTATAAAACTGGTGTGCTTAAATGTGCGGTGGATGCAGTGCGGATGACAAGTACACAGATGGATTGCTGAATGTATAATGAAAAGAAGTTGGATGTCCTGGCCCTAAGCGAAACCAAGCTGAAGGGGTAGGAGAGTTTCATGGGGGATATAAATGGATTAAATCTGGAGTAATCTGAGAGAGTTAGAGCAAAGGAAGGTAGCAGTAAGGTTAAATGTTCAGTTATGAAGGAGATAAGAGAATATAATGTTAAATCAAGAAGTATGTGGATTCAAAGTAAAGGTTGGATGCGAGAAGTGGGTTCATATAAGTGTGTATGCACTGGAGAAGAAGAATGCAGAGAGAGAGAGAGATTTTGGGGAGATTTAAGTGAATGTATAGGAGCCTTTAACAAGTGAGAGATACTTGTGGTAGGGGACTTTGAATGCTAAAGTAGAGAAACTTTTTAGAGAGGGGTGGTAGGTAATTGGGGTGCCAGGTGTATATGATACAATGGAGCCCTTTGAATGAACTTTTGTCTAGAAAGGGTTTAGTTATAGTGATACATATTTCTAAGAATAAGAGTATAAATAAGTTACTCGAGATGATTAGGCGAAATGACTGTGTTTGGTTGATATGGTATGGAAAATAAAAGACTGTTGAGTGAGACTTCAGATGTACATGGTTAAGAGGGCCACAGATATATCAGATCACTTTCTAGTTGTAGCGACACTGAGAGTAAAAAGGAATGATACAGGAGAATAGAAAGGCATCAGGAAGAGAGAGGTGAAGTCTATAACTAAAAGAGGAGGCTGTAGGGTAAGAATATAAACAGCTATTGGAGGATAGATGGCGAATGAGAGCGTAGGCAATGGGGTCGTAAAGGTATGGGGTAGGTTAAAAATGGAAGTTGTTTAGTGTTCAGCAGACGTTTGTGGATACAGGAAAGTGGGTGCGGGAGGGATAGGACGATGGGGCATGATGAATGTAAAGAGATAGTAAGGGAAGAAAAAGTTAGCATAGAGAAGTTTTTACAACAGGAGAAGTGATGCAAGGAGGGAAGAGTAAATGGTGAAAAAAGAGAAGTTAAGAGAGTGGTGAAGCAATGTAAAAAGAGAGCAAATGAGAGAGTGGGTGAGATGTTATCAACAAATTTTGTTGAAATAGAACAAGTTTTGAGTAGATTAACAAGTTAAGAAAGCCTAGAGAACAAAGGATTTGTCAGGTTAAAAATATGAAAAGAGAGAGGAGAGTTATTAAATGGAGGTTGTAGAGGTATTGGGAGATGGTAAGGAATTTTTGAGGAATTGTTTAAATGTTGATGAAGATAGGGAAGCGTGATTTCGTGTATAGGGCAAAGGAATACATCTTGTAGGAGTGAGGAAGAGGCCAGTTGTGAGTGTGGGGAAGTTCCGTGAGCAGTAGGTTAAAATGAAAGGGGTAAGGCAACCGGGATTGATGGATAAAGATAGACATGTTTAAAGCAGGTGGGATATAGTTTTGGAGTGGTTGGTGCAATTATTTAATAAATGTATGGAAGAGGGTAAGGTACCCTAGGAGTGGCAGAGAGCATGCATAGTTCCTTTGTACAAAGCAAGGATAAAAGAGAAGTGCTAAAATTATGGGGATAAGTCCTGTTGAGTGTACCTGGTAAAGTGTATGGTAGAGTTATAATTGAAAGAAATTAAGAGTAGACGGAGAATAGGATAGCAGATGACAAGGAGGCTTTAGGAAGGTAGGGGGTTGTGGCACCAGGTGTACAGTGAAACATATAAGTGAACAGTATTTAGGATCAGCTTAAGAAGGTCTTTTTGCATTATGGATTTGGAAAAGGCGTATGAACAGGTGGATAGGGGGGCAATGTGGCAGATTGCAAGTGTATGGGTGTAGGAGTAGTTTACAGATAGCAGTGAAGAGTTTTTTTCGAGGATAGTGGAGGGCTCCAAAGTAGAGTAAATGTAGGAAGAGGAAATTTTTTCCAGTAAAAAGTTAGGCCTTAGACAGGATGTGTGTGTCACCGTGGTTGTTTAATTAATTTATAGATGGGGTTGTAAGAGAAGTAAATGGCGAGGTCTTGCAGAGGCGTGGAGTTAAAAGATCAAGGATTAACACACAAAGGGGAGTTTGTCCAGTGCTCTTTGCTGTAGACACTGTGCGCTTGGGAATCTGAATGAGAAGTTGCAGAGATTGTGGATGAATTTGTAGGTGTTCAAAAGAAGAAAATTAAAAGTGAATACAGGAAAAAGGAAGGTTATGAGATAACAAAAAGATTAGGTTGATAGAAGATTGAAATATCAGATTGGAGGGAGAGATTATGGAGAGGTGACGTATTCAGATATTTGGGAGTGGACGTGTCAGCGGATGGGTCTAAGACAGATGAGGTAGAATCATAGAATTGGATGAGGAAAAAGACAGTGAGTGGTGCACTTAGAGTCTGTGGAGACAAGAACTTTGTCCTTGGAGCAAAGAGGGGGAATGTTGGAGGATAGTTTTTACCAACGCTCTTATATGGGTGGTGAAGCGTGGGTGAAGAATGTTGCAGCGAGGAGAAGGCTGAGCAGTGAGATGTCATGTCTGAGGGCAAATGTGTGTGTGAAATATATGCAGATAATTCTAGTTTGGAATTAGAGGAGTGCGGGATTACCAATACTGTTTGTCCAGAGGCTGAGGAAGGGTTGTTGAGGTGGTTCGGACCAGGGAGAGAGAAGGGAGCGAAACAGAATGACTTCAAGAGTGTACATCTGTAAGTGGAAGGAAGGCGGGTAGGGTCGGCCAGGATAGGGTTGGAGGGAGGGGGTAAAGGAGTTTGTGGTGCGTGGGCCTTGGACTTCCAGCAGGCATGCTGAGGCGTGTTGATAGGAGTGAATGGAACCAATGGTTTTGTAATTCTTGACGTGCTGTTGGAGTGGAGCATAGTAACATTTTATGAAGGGATTCAGGGAAACCGGCAGCGGCCGGACCTTGATCCTGAGATGAAAGTACAGTGCCTGCACTCTGAGGGAGGGTGTTTAATGTTGCAGTTTAAAAAACTGTAGGGTAAAGCACCCTTCTGGCACGACAGTGATGGAGTGAATGATGGTGAAATTTTTCTTTTTTCGGCCACCCAGCCTTGGTTGAATCGGCCGTGTGATAATAAAAATAATAAATATATATATATATATATATATATTATTTTATATATATATATATATATATATTTATATATATATATGATATATATATATATTAGCGTTGAATTCAGATATTCATTTATATTTTTCATGTGTTCAGGGTCTTTAAGAGGATCAATATTTCATATTTAATGTTTTGTATTTAAATTTTCGAAATATAAAGTGTTTAGGTTTGTCAGTTTTTGTTCTTTTTCTAGTCATAATTTTCCTGAGGGGAAGCCCGCCTTGTAATACTGCTGAAGTGGTTACAGGCTGAGTAAGCTTCACAAGTGGCGACCTTGCATCATCTCGGCTGAATCAAGAATTCATCTCCATCTCGAATCTACCATGGAACTCTACCCGCATACCACAGACGGTTATCACCAGCCATGAGGGATCATTTCCTCTATGGTAGGACTACAGTACAGGATTTTAAAAGAGTGGTGATTGTGAAAGTTCTCCAGATTTAGGGTAAGGCAGTCTGGCGGATAAATATTTAATTTCTGCCTCCTTTTTCTTCGAGCTTGAAACACTTTAGGTGGATTAGACTCTAGGCACCCGAGAATTTCCCGTGACAATTGTGGTTCGTTGAGCTCTGGTTAATTGGTTCAAGGGAACTGTTTGTGGTCACTCTGTTTTGTTGGTGTGCAGATTGGAGGGTCCAAGTGACCCCATTCCACTTGCTGTTTGCTCGGAGCCGGCTAGAACCCTTCGTTTTCATTAATACATATTGTTTAATTGAAGCCCCCAGGGATCAAGCCCTCGGTTTATTTACTGTTGAGCGAGCAGGAATGGAATCCTCCATTTTTTAATACCCGTTTTCATTTCCCCTGATAGTTTTAAAGTTTATTCTTGGCAAGTATGAGAATACCAGTTTTGGATGAACACTTGAAGTTACGTGTGAAGGAATAACAGGGAAAATATAGAATCTTTCTTATTATGCTAAGATCCAGGAAAGACTTGAGAGAGAATTGAAAGAAGAAAGACAGGTAGAAAGGAAAGAACTGACGAAAAAGAGAGAGAGAGAATCGAAAGAGAAGAGAAAAAGGAGAAGAGAGAACTGAACAGAGAAATCCAAGAAAGACAGGTAGAAAGCGAGAGAGAAGACAAAAAGGAGCGTGATAGACCTTGATGTGAGGAGAGAGCTAGAGTACCTGACCAAACAAGTTAAATTAAGAGAACGTGAGGAAAGACAAAGGATAGAGAAGTCTGAGGCGCGAAAAGATAGAGAACGCGAGGAAAAAGCTAAGAAACATGAGGAAAAAGATAGAGACCTCGAGTAATAGAGAGAGAAAGGATTCCACGAGCTCGAAAAGCTCGCCGTGATTAGAGAAATAAAAAGTTAACTCTTACACAACAACAATTAGAGGAAGCGAGTAATTGAACATCATGGCAGCTAGTTGCACATATTCCACACCTAATTTATACCTCCCTCACCAGAGGGGGAAAGATATTACTTCATACATTATCAGGTTTGAAAATACCGCACACCCTCTGTGAATGCCTGCGCCACCTGGGGCTACCAAGGTAGAAATGTGTATTTCTGGTACACTATGAATATCTAATGCAACTTTGTCCGCAGATATCAAACAAAATATGTAATTATTACCTACTGACGAAGGCAATCCTAAAGCATACAAAAACCCACAAAGTCTTAAAGGAAAGATTCAGGTATGCCACCCTTACAGCATGCCAAAACTTTCAGCAGTTACAAGTAACCTCTTTGTTCGACTTTGGGATAGAGAGTTCAGAATTGATCACAGTTTAATGAATCTCTTGAGACTTCATGGTTGCGGACCAGTTTCCCTGAACAGCTCTTCCCCACAAGATACGAACATCATTAGAGGAACGTAATCTGATTAAAGGTTGAAGGAAGTTGCTGAGCGCTGACTTGTATGCTGAAGCTCACAATTCCTATAAAGACCTAAAGGGATTGAAACCTAAGGGCAATGGTCATCAGACCTAAAGAAACCAAAGCATCTAGTGGAAATGTAAAGGACTTCTTTTATTCCTGTTTGGCATTAGTGTGGTGTTAAGGACATAAACATCCAGATTGTCCGTCTAAGAAGGTCCAGAACGTTGGAAGATTTGTAAAGACTGTAATGACCGAACACTCTTCTGTTCAGGAACAGTTAATGGACTTAATGTATCTACCATTGTTAAGAGACACTGGATGCTCATTAAATACGTCATTTCTGACAAGCTGATCCCTAACCTTAAAGAAACTCATTCCTCTGCTATACTCTCTATCTGAAGACGGTTGGGGCCGTACGGGACACTGTTCCTACCAACCGTTGTTAAATTAGGTCTAAATGGGTCACAGTTGGCCTGAAGGCGTTCTAGCTCCCACACTTTCTTGCGCCCGTACTAATAGGTAATGTTAAAGGTGCCATTCTTCCGTCTGAAGAGGACATAAGTGTTTCAGATCCTCTTCCTGTAGAGTCAGAGATGCCCCTCGAAAGTTGCAGATGAGGAAAATGTCTCGTGAGATGCAAGTGGATAAAAACACCAGTGATGCTACTCTAGAAAGCGAGGTGTAGGAATCACCGGTTCACTTGTTAGATGAAAGTGATGATATCAACCTCCCAATACATAACTGTCCTTGACTAGGGCTCAGACCAAAGCCCAGGCTTCTCCTACTGCCCATCCTTTGATGTTCCCTGACTTTAAGCCTTTAGAACATAACGAAGGACTCCTTTGTCAAGGTTACAACGTAATTGCCCTTCTATTCAGAATTGCCATAAAGCCGCGAAAAACAAAATCAAGTTATCCAAAGGAAAATCTTTTCAATATAAATTTGAATATATAAAGTATCTTGTACAAGTCAGTAGTCAAATTAAATCTGATGAGATAGCCTAGTCCATCTTAGTGGTTTCCAAGGCAATGCAGAGAGACTGTTCTTAAAATGGCTCATGACACGCCAGTGCCGGAAACTTTCATCGCATCGTAAACCTAAAATAAAATTAGGGAAACCTAGTTTTTGGCAAAAAGTCCTCAGATGTCACTACTTATTGTAAGATCGTGTAAAAGTTGCCAACTGGTCATCCTCCCGGGGTTCCAGGCGAGTACCATGGTCAAAATGCAAGTCCTTTACGGTACCTTTGAAAGAATAGCTATTGACATCGTGGTCCTTTACCCCCACTTTCATCTGGGGGACATAGAAATATTTTACATTAGTTTGATTATCTTCATAGTTCCCTGAAGCGTTCCCTAAAGACCCTGACTACTACAGAGGTGGCTTGAAGCCCTTGTGTCCATCTTCTCTGAGTGTGCATCCCCTAGAGAAATGATTGTCTGACCGTGGGACACATAACATCTGACTAATGCAACATCTATACCACTTCTGGAGTAAAGCCGCTCTTCACCATACCCTATCAGCCCAGCTGTAGAGGGAGGATTGAAGCGCCAGCATTCGAGTCTTAAGTCTAATTTTAAGAAACTTGCTCCCTTAAACCTAAGGAGCGGCATCGTACCTACCCTGTGCTTTGTTTGGCCATGAGGGCAGTTCCCGAGTGACTCTTGGTTTTCACGGCTTTTGAACTTCTCTATGGTAGACAGGCAGAGGCCCATTGCCATCCTTCATGACTTTATGGACTAATGAGGAGTGAGTGCTGATGTTCAGTCTTACTTACCTAGTTTCTCCTTGACCTAGATCCAAACTGGAGAGACCTCTGACATTAGGTTTTCGAAATCTTAGCTTGTCCAATGGACCAGTACAAAACCTATTTTATTCCAAAGTCAGAGGAAGTTTTGAAAGTAGGAGAGGAAGTTCTGGGACTTTGCCTATCTAGTCAAATAAATTATATAGCATGAAAGTCCATATAAAGTATTAAAAATGTGTGGGAAAAGTTGACCTACCTCTTAAGTCAAGGGGAAAACCTAAGCTTTATCATATCAACATCCTTAAGAACTGTTACCGAAGAAAAGTCGGTAAACTGCCTAATAACTTGACTTAGTTTTGTCTACAGCGAACTTGATAAAGACTGAAGAGTGTAAGGGTGTGCGTAATTGACACCTCTAACGTTAGACGATGAATGAAGAACCACATGACTTGGGACTCTTGACCACTCGGGTGCCAACCTACATTAATATAATGATTTTTTGATGGACCATAAGAAGGACATGAACGACTTTCTATCGTGTGAGTAACGTTTCAGACGTCTTACGATATTCCAGGTGTTACTCCACGGTAAGTCCCCATAAGATTAAATTAGGGACGGACAAGTCCTTTCAAACGAAAATTATACCCAGTCCAGTTCACCTTAGGAGATTTTGACCGAGAGTTAGACAAATGATTAAACTAAAGAGCATTGAACCTTCAGTATTGGCAGATTTCTCACCAGGTTAGCAGGGTTAAGAAGGTGGATACTTCATATAGACTTGCTATTGACTTCAGAGGCCTTAAATGCCTACACTCGGTGAGGAGGCTGAGCCTATGCCTTTATATAATAGCGATCTTACACAAATTTTTATGACTCTTCCTTATTTTCAGAGAATGATATGGCACAGGCATATCATCAAGTAATGTAATCCTTATTCTAGCAGTACACACGTTCCTAAACACCAAGGACTGATGCAGTATAGAACTAGCCTTCGGTTTGGTAACTGCCCTGTCTACCTACGTGAGACTGATGAGAAAGGTCTTGGTATATGTCCAAATGTTTCAGTTTTTTTTTGATAATCATTTACTTAATGACATCCACGTGGGCGAGCCATGTCCAAACATTGACATCAATTTTACGTAGGTACACTCAAATGGCCTCACTGCCAAGCCGTAGAAATGCTTCCTTTGGGTATAACAAGATAGCTATCTGGGACTGATACATTCTAATAACCTCCCTGCAGCCTCTCCTCCAGTAAGATGAAGCTTTATTAGGAATTTAAATTCTCAGAAAACCAAGAAGCATCATGCCGTAGCTTTCTTGGGTTTCGGTAAATTTTTTTGCACGTTGTTTAAGCCCAAACCTTACTGATCGACCGGCATCTTATCCGACTTCCTGAAAAGTTCGGTGGAAGGAACCTCTTGAACTTCCGACAGAGCGCAGGAAAAAAGTAATAATATTAAAAGCTTCGTTTCGAAAATACTATACTAAGATCCAGATATTAAGAAAAACATTTTGGTTTACGAACGGAATCCCCCCTCACCTCCATACCAAAGGTAAGGGCTGTGTTTTAATACAAATACCATGATGGTACTCCCTCCCCTGTAAGGCTTCCGAGCCGGAAACCTCCGGCCTGCAAAACGTGAGAACTCCACAATAGAAAAGGAATGTTTAGCCCTGTGTGGGGTACTCCAAACTTAAATTCTTTTATTTGCTGGAAAAGAATTCATTTTAGAACGGACCAGCAAAACCCGTGATATACCTAGAATAACTGTTGAGGGAACCAACATCCCTCTTGAGTTGGACATGGGCACACCAGGCTTGGAAGTGCCATATTGTTAATATCAATGGTGTCATCCAATTATTTCTCTGACTGGTTTATGTCGTGACACAGTAGAAGATTTGTTGCCTTACGCGACTTCCACATGTTATAACTTTTTCCTCGCCTATTCTTCTTATACTCCTTGACTATAAGTCTTGGTATGGGGGAGTGTGAGGGAAAAGTTGAATAGATAGGAGTAGCAAGGGAGTATATAGTAACAATAGTTTCATTGCCGGCTACTTGTTAAGGTAGGGTAAGTCCAGCTCCCGCTATTCCCCCCCCCCCCTTTGATTGCCGGCTGCTTGTTAAGATAGGGTAAGTCTAGCTCCCACTATCCCTTCCCCTCCCTCTCCCCCCCTCCAAAAGGTGACGTGTGGGGCTCTGGTCAAACAGTAAATCACTCGACTCACAGCTCCCAACACTACTGTAAGTACACGCCTGATCATATTTTAGTGGACTTATTGGTTGAAAGCTTCACTTTTGACCAATAATTAACTTAGTCCTTTCAGTCTTGATAGGTTAAATGTTTTAATAATCACCACATCTTTTAGGTATTGTACTTATCATGGAGAGTGATTTCTTAAGCAGTGGGTAATCTGTCTCTCTTTACAGCTTGAAATGACAGAGAGTGTCACCTGCCAATCAACGAGTAGAATTGAAGGAGACGGACTAACGTTCTGAGACGTCCCAATTTTTGATCCACTTACCTGTTTGTGCATGCAAGTAGCAGGATATAACCCCTCATCATTGCATTGGAAAAAAACTGCTTTCCTGTCATCTGGACAGATTATTGGCGGCTAGAAAATCTGTGAAGAACGATCCAGTGGGTTGTCATCAACACCTGCGACCCCCCCCATCATCGGCAATGGCTACGATTTCAACAACACGCTGTGTCACCAACACCAGACACCCAAGTTTTATATATATATATATATATATATTAGCGTTGAATTCAGATATCATTTATATTTTTCATTTTTCATTTTCTTTAAGGTAGGATCAATATTTCATATTTAAGTGTTTTGTATTTTAATTTTATATTTATGTTAGTCAGTTTTTGTTCTTTTTCTATTCATTAATTTTCTGAGGAGGAGCCAGCCTTGGTAATACTGTCTGAAGTTGTTACAGGGCTGAGTAAGCCTTCACATGCTGGATATACTGGGAAGCTTAAGGAAGGTGCTGCAGTATTAATAGCTGAGGCCAGTCCTTTTCAATTGTTGCATTGGGAAGAAGAGGGAAATGGGAGAGTAGTGAGGATGGATGGGACATGGGGTGGGGTACCAGTGGGTTTTGTGAGTTTGTACATGCCGGCGGACAGCAATAGGCATGTTGAAGAGGAGTTTGTTCTGGACACACTATTTATCATATTAGGGGGTTACCAGTTTATGCCGTGGGGTACTGGATGTGCGTTTGGAGTCCTACTGGACGTATTAGGGGGAGTCGGATTAGTGGATGTAGTTAGTGGGGAGGAGTGGGTTATGGAGCATACTTATGTAAAGAACGGTTATGCGGCACGCTTGGACAGCATTTATGCATCTCCTGGGATACAAGTTAATAATATGGAAACTGTAAATGTAGTATTTTCGGATCATAGAGGGGTGGTTGTGGACGTGGGCTGGGGTAAATTGCCAAAACGTTTTATGAGTTTTGGAAACTAAATGTGAGCTTGTTAGAGGATATGGAGGGTGGACTTAGTTTTGCAGAATGGTGGAAAAATGAATGGAATAAAGGAAAGCTAGGAGATGATATATAACTGTGATGGGAGCAATGTGCTAAACCGGGGATCCGTAGTTTTTATATGAGGAAAGGAAGGGAGGTTGGACAATGGAATATGGATTACAGAGGTATTTGGAGGGGCAGCTAAAGCAGTGTTATGAAGGTTGTCGTGGAGTATATCCGGTTTCAGAGATCAAGGGTATAAAGATGCAACTGCTAGAGATGCAGAATGCAAGGTTTGATGGTAAAAGATTATGGGGTGGGTTGGAAGATGTTTTATCGGGTGATAAGCCATCAGCTTGTTCCGGCAAAATATAATGAATATGTTAAAATTAGAGGTACATCAGGACGTGGGTGGGTACACGGTGGGACAGCGGTTAGTAACGACTGAAGGTATGAGTGGTTTTGCGGATGAATGGTTTGAGATATATATGAGAGGAGGCAATAGGAAGATGGGGGACTTGCATATTAAGGAGGAAGGGATATCACATATCCTGGAACCAGAAGACAGGGTGGAGACAGAGGGGCCCATAAGTGAAGATGAGGTTTTGAAGGTGTTACAGGGGATGAGTGTAAGGAAGACACCAGGGATTGATGAAATTCCAAATTATTTTTATTTTAATTAACTGGGAGGTCTTGAAGGAATGCTTGGTGCATTTGTTAAATGAAATGAGAGTAAAAGGATGCATGGGTACGACGCAACGAACAGGGGTCGTTGTCATGATTCTTAAGAGGAAAGTGCAGAATAGCATCCTGGATTATAGAGGTTTATCTTTAATGTGCGATGATTACAAATTGTTTGCAAGGGTTTTAAGTAATAGGTTATTTAGTGTTATTGGGGCAGTTATAGATAAGGGACAAATGGGTGTGCCGGAGCGGTCACTCAGTGGACATGGGAGAATCAAGGATTTCATAGATTGTAAGGCTGCTTATGACTGTGTAGAGAAAGAGACGTTGTGGCTGATAATGAGGCGTATGGTGTGGAGAAATTTTCTCCAGGAAGGGGGTATCAGTCCCCTTCAGCCCCCTTCAGCCCCTTCAGCCCCTTTCAGCCCTGAGGGGCCCAGCCCTATCAGAAGGGGAAAATATCTTGTTTACTGCTACAGCGAGTAATTGATCCCAGATGCAGTACCAGTATACGACCTGTGGTCAAGCGTCAAGCGACCGCCGCTCCGTGCGGTCCAGTGTTGCAGAGTGTATTTTAATAAGAGACAGCACATCTCTTACCTTAGCAGGACAATTAAGGAAAATCCTGCTCCAACTTTATTACCATAGTAAAGATAGTGGACATTGTTGTCTATGCTTAAGACAGCAAGAATCAAACATTCTGCTTTGCTTCATCGAGGAAGTGGCAAGGAAGCAAAAGTACTATGTCAGCTTTTCCTTTGTGCTGGGGGCAGTGACGGTGTGGGGCATTGTGGCATCTTGAGATTACTTTTGACTCTACTGAGAGTGACACTGACGCCAGGATAACCAACAAAGAACACTGATCTGTGCGTTAGTGTGAGCAAAGTGTCTCACAAAACACAATAAACACTTACAGAGAAGTGTGATCAGCTTCTTTAGTGATAAGATTGTGAACAATAAAGACAAATCTTGTGGAACATAGTGTACCAGTGTGCGTATTCCTAGACTATGGAAAACGTGGATATCCAAGGACACTTCAGCTTCTATCAAGTCACCGATACCTGTTGAAGGTGTGAAGAACACCATAGCTCACGCTACAAGAGCAAGGTAGGTTACGAATTTTTTGTAGTACTGGGACTGCGCAACTCTTGAGTCACAAGGAGTTTGTAATCAACCTATACTCGGCAGTTAGGTGCGGACTTTTGAGTCCACACAAGTAAGTTTGTCAGCCATCAGTGAATGAAATATGCTGACATAACACCCCCTAGGGGTAAATTATTGTTTACATAATATGATCTATTCCAGCCCGTTGAGAGATGATCATGACAACAATTCAAGACCTCGTCTGCAGGGGCGTCTGTGTAGACGATTTGCTGTCTTTTATCAGCTAAGTGTTCTCTATATATAAAAATTATAAATAATATCTTAGTTGGTAAACCTATTTCTCAACATATGGGTTTAGGCGAGGAAATTGTCCGATGGGTGGAAACATTATACAAAGGCGTAGTACTACAGGTGCAAATGAATGGACGTATGGGAAAAGTAGTTAGTATGGGTAGAGGACTGAGACAGGGATGCCCTATGTCTCAGATCCTATTCACATGTCTACAAGATCCTTTATATAGGATGATTAATGTTGGGGTAGATGAAGGGGGGGTACATCAGTGGGGTGCTCCTGGTACAGTTGGGTATGTTGACGATACGATGGTTTTAGTTGGAGGAGAGGAGGGATTAAGGAATGTAGGTCGAATCGTTGAGATATTTAGTGGGGCAACAAGTATGCGTCTTAATGCAGTTAAGTCTAAATTGTTAGAGGTTGGTTCATGGGTGGGAGGGAACTTGGGACAAAAGTATGGTTGGCAGGTAGTAGATCAAATTAAAGTATGTGGAGTATTATACAGAAGGGCAAGGCAGGAAGCTAGAGAGGCCAACTCCATAAGAGTTGTGCAAGGAGTATTAAGGAGATTGGGGGTAATACGGACGAGTGGGCTGACGATCCATCAGAGGGTCACAGTTATAAATACAATCATTTACCCTAGATTTGGCATGTGGCAGTGGTTTATCCGTTGATAAAGAATGATACGAGGTTGGTCCAAAAGAAGGTAATGCATTTTATTTGGGTATGTGGTTATCATTAGCTTAAGCAGACAGTTGTGACAACATCATTGGGGAGGGGAGGATTAGGATTAATTCCACTGTGTAGTAGACTGAAAAGTATGTATGTGAAACATAGCTATATACAGTTGGGTGGGGATCGGGGTGTAAGGGTGAGTGAGGTTATGGATGATGTGCGGCAGTGGTGGGGGGTAGGGAATTGGAGGAGTGTGTGTGTATGTTGAGATTTTTATTGAGGCTTAGTATACCGGGAAAAGTGTTGGTCCGAGTTTTGGGGAGGACTGTGAGGGGTAATGAGGTGATGGACCAGGAGAGTGTCTTTCCTTTATATAATTGGGCAGTTATCTGGGTACATTTCGTAAGTTACGTTTAAAGTCAAGAGAGCAGGAAACTATGTATAGGCTTTTACATGGGATATTACCCACTAAAGTACGTTTGTATCAGATGAGCGTTGTGCAGTCCACATGTTGTGTTTTGTGTGGGGAGGCGGAGACTGCATATCATGTGGTGTATTTTTGTGAGGGTATCGCAAAGGTACGTCTATGGTTTCGTAGGGTCTTGGATATGGTTGGAGGAGGTAGGTTAATGGTATTGAAAGCATTGAGTTTGGATATAGAGGGAGTGGGTGATAGTGTGAGAAGGGCGGTCATGCGGTAGTTGATTATGTTATTATATCGTGGGCTATGAGGGAGGTGGAGGGGGAAGAGCGAATACGGGCTTTAGCTGGACATTTTTATAAAACAAAGTGTAGGAATGAGGTCGTGTATGAAAGGGGATGGGAAATAGAATTTCCAGTTCAGTATAGAGGTATGAATATGCGTAAGTTGCGAGAATTAATGGTGAAATGGTTGAATGGGATTGGTCTCAGCCAGATGAGGGGGGAGGAGATGAGTGTATTCCTGGCATAAATTTCAAATAGAAAACTCTCTTGATGAGGCAAAGCTTTAAATGTAGATGTGTTTTATCATGGGTGGTCATGGGGAAGCGAGGGGGCTTACCAAATTGGTTCAGTATTTTTATATTCTTATGTATGTTACCGGGCATGTAGGGCACTGTTATAAATCCTGTGGACATATTGTTCAATCATATGTCATGTGATATTATGTTTCGACTTTTGTACATATATGTATATGTAACAAGTGAGTCTGTGAACATGTCAGACACTGCAACATCATGGAATCTTGGTTCAGAGGACATCTACAAGACCTTCTTCACGGCTGCTGCAACTAACCCATCTCTTTGGGAAGGACCTACTTCCACTGGGGAATCCCGCCTACCAGTGACTTTGCCCTCGTCTGCTGCCCGTCCCTATCCACTGACGCCTATATAACCATCAGTCTTCTTGTCTTTGCTCCAGATTCTCCTCCACCACGATGCTGTGAACACTAACTCCAAGGCCGAGAGACTGATTACCTCATTTTTTGTATATAGTTCTACTGTCTTCCTATTATGTCCTAGAATCTGTATTGATAAAGCCACTGGATGGCGAAACGTCTACAGTAAAGATATGCAGATGTTGCACATGTGTCTTAACTTTCATATCAGGAGTAATGTTACCATGACTGATAACATTCTTAACTATAAGCAGGGTTTTGTGTTGGTCATAATAATAAGTTCAACCACGTGTTATTTTTCTTAATGTCAAATTTTAATGTAAGAATAACAGTATGCATATTACACTATTGGTAAGATTTAAAAAAAAAATAAAAAAATAATAACAGAAATTGAGCGTAACTTCATCAGAAAGACAACAAAGCTTTGTCAAACTTCAGGTTCCCAATATCAGAAATCATCTAGCTGAAACCACATTAAAATCCTCAAATATTCAACTAAATATAACTCTCAGAACGCAGACATACACACTACCTGTTCAGTCAATTAAACAATCTGTTTAGGTAGCTGGAGGCGAGGCTCAGGAGACCGCGGTAGAGCCTAGAGTTATATAAGGGAGAGCTGTTAGGCCGCCTGGACCAGACTTACTTGTGACTTAGTGTAGTGTACACCTGCCAGACTCTGTCCTCACGATATGAAGGTAATGTATACCTTCCTAGCACCTCTCTTATTATTACTGCTAACTAGTGTGACGTTGTTTCAGGCACTAGTGTAACACCTTCACTCACCAGCGTAACACCTGCACTCACTAGTGTAACATCTTCACTCACCAGTGTAACACCTGCACTCACTAGTGTAACATCTTCACTCACCAGTGTAACACCTGCACTCACTAGTGTAACACCTTCACTCGCAAGTATAACACCTTCACTCGCAAGTGAAACGCTTTCACTCAAAGGTAACACTCTCATTCTCAAGTGCAACAATTTCACTCACAAGTGCAACAATTTCACTCACAAGTGCAACACATTCACTCACAAGCGTAACACCTTCACTCACAAGCGTAACACCTTCACTCACCAGTGTAACACCTGCACTCACTAGTGTAACACCTTCACTCACCAGTGTAACACCTGAGCTCACTAGTGTAACACCTTCACTCGCAAGTATAACACCTTCACTCGCAAGTGAAACACCTTCACCCACAAGTGTAACACCTTCACCCACAAGTGTAACACCTTCACCCACAAGTGTAACACCTTCACCCACAAGTGTAACACCTTCACTCACAAGTGTAACACCGTCACTCACAAGTGTAACACCTTCACTCACAAGTGTAACACCGTCACTCACAAGTGTAACACCTTCTCTCACAAGTGTAACACCTTCACTCACAAGTGTAACTCTTCACTCACAAGCGTAACTCCTTCACTCACAACTGTATCTCTTTTACTCACAAGTGTAACACCGTCACTCACAAGTGTAATACCTTCACTCGCAAGTGTAACACCCTCACTCACAAGTGTAACACCTTCACTCACAAGTGCAACTCATTCACTCACAAGCGTAACACCTTCACTCACAAGTGCAACTCCTTTACTCACAATTGTAACTCCATCGCTCACAAGTATAACACCTTCACTCACAATTGTAACACCATCGCTCACAAGTGTAACACTGTCACTCAGAAGTGTAACACCTTCACTCACAATTGTAACACCATCGCTCACAAGTGTAACACTGTCACTCACAAGTGTAACACATTCACTCACAAGTGTAACACCTTCACTCACAAGCGTAACTCCTTCACTCACAAGTGCAACTCCTTTACTCACAAGTGTAACACATTCACTCACAAGTGTAACACCTTCACTCACAAGCGTAACTCCTTCACTCACAAGTGCAACTCCTTCACTCACAAGCGTAACTCCTTCACTCACAAGTGTAACACCTTCACTCACAAGTGTAACTCCTTCACTCACAAGTGTAACTCCTTCACTCACAAGTGCAACTCCTTCACTCACAAGTGTAACTCCTTCACTCACAAGTGCAACTCCTTCACTCACAAGTGTAACACCTTCACTCACAAGTGTAACACCTTCACTCACAAGTGTAACACCTTCCTGGAGTTTACCTGGAGAGAGTTCCGGGGGTCAACGCCCCCGCGGCCCGGTCTGTGACCAGGCTCCTGGTGGATCAGAGCCTGATCAACCAGGCTGTTGCTGCTGGCGGCACGCAAACCAACGTACGAGCCACAGCCCGGCTGATCCGGAACTCACTTTAGGTGCTTGTCCAGTGCCAGCTTGAAGACTGCCAGGGGTCTGTTGGTAATCCCCCTTATGTGTGCTGGGAGGCATGTTGAACAGTCTCGGGCCCCTGACACTTATTGTATGGTCTCTTAACGTGCTAGTGACACCCCTGCTTTTCATTGGGGGGATGGTGCATCGTCTGCCAAGTCTTTTGCTTTCGTAGTGAGTGATTTTCGTGTGCAAGTTCGGTACTAGTCCCTCTAGGATTTTCCAGGTGTATATAATCATGTATCTCTCCCTCCTGCGTTCCAGGGAGTACAGGTTTAGGAACCTCAAGCGATCCCAATAATTGAGGTGTTTTATCTCCGTTATGCGCGCCGTGAAAGTTCTCTGTACATTTTCTAGGTCGGCAATTTCACCTGCCTTGAAAGGTGCTGTTAGTGTGCAGCAATATTCCTTCACTCACAAGTGTAACACCTTCACTCACAAGTGTAACACCTTCACTCACAAGTGTAACACCTTCACTCACAAGTGTAACACCTTCACTCACAAGTGTAACACCTTCACTCACAAGTGTAACACCTTCATTCACAAGTGTAACACCTTCACTCACAAGTGTAACTCCTTCACTCACAAGTGTAACACATTCACTCTCAAGTGTAACTCTTTCACTCACAAGTGTAACTCTTTCACTCACAAGTGTAACTCCTTCACTCACAAGTGTAACACCTTCACTCACAAGTGTAACACCTTCACTCACAAGTGTAACACCTTCACTCAAAAGTGTAACACAGTCACTCACAAATGGCGTTTCCCATCACAAGTGGTTACAGTGAGAATGATACCAGCACCACCTGCCTTTACTGGGTCCACTACGAGATAATACCAAAACATTCCTGCAGAAAGCTCTCAGTCCAGTGCCCTGGTGTTTTTTTTTTTTAATTTTCCAAAGATCCACAAACTGGATATTCTTCTCCGTACTTCCACCTGTGGTATAACTAATGCCGAATTTTTTACATTGCAAACATTTCGATATTTCAGGGAAGTTAGAGCCATTTTCCGACAACATTTTTTAGTTATACACAAATTACTCGCACATAGAGAGGAGCTTACGACGACATTTCGGACCGACTTGGACCATTTACAAAGTCATAATAACGAAAAAGGAGAGGAGGGAGTATATATAGGCCAGGAGGTGGTAGTGGTAGTAGTGGAGTTAGAAGGTAGTAGTGGGGGAGTTGGTATGGTGGAGAAGCCAGTCAAATTTTGCTCGCGTATGGAAGCAAAAAATCGACCCATCGACTGCTCCTATTTGGAAAAACTCGCACGTGGACACGTTCGCAAGTAGAGGTTCCACTGTACTGAGGAAGAGGAGCACTGTAAGGGAGCTACGTGCTCACAGAGGGTAAGAACAAGAACACAGAGGGGGGAGAAAGAAAGAAGAAAGACAACCCAAAGGAGAAAGAGGAAAGGAGAAGAGGGAGAAGAAGAAAAAGGAACCAGGTTAATTCATACGTGTTCTGAAGTTCGGAGCATTTTACAATGTAGCGGGAAAGGAAGGCATCTACAAGGACGAAGCCAGGACTAACATTCATACGCGATATTGTGACTTTTTCAGTTATTATTAGTTATAATACGTAAGTTATCATACTTTTAGTCGAAACTTCTGCTACAATTACATTTCATGGTAAATATGAAGCCCCGCATACTCGATGCATTTAGCAAATCGCCTGTCTCGCACCTCTGACGTAAATGGCAGAATTCATACGGTTTCTTTCGACGAAATGTCTCTATTCATCAACGTCTCTTCTACTGTTGCCACTGAAATGCTCTGACGGGAGATCACCGACAACACGAACCTTGGTAAACTTTTTCACCAAAAACCTGCACTTGCTAAAGGAATCTTATGACGACTTTTCATTCTGGATTATTGTCAAGCCGCAACTCAGGTGAGGAAAGTAAAGAATGTATAAAGATAGTGGGATAGGTTCCGATCTAAAGACCGAGTTTTAGTGAATTGTTCCAGCCATGGTATTGTTTCTTTCTTATTCTTCCTGTACCTAGACATAATTTTATCGATTTCGTTAAATCATGAGTGAATTTCGACTAAAAGTGCGACAACAGCTGCTACAACCGGTGCTTCGGCATGTCATAGCCTTTAACGTCATGTTATCCAATAGCTTCATGGAGTACGGAGAGACAAAGGAGTTCCATATCAGGATTTCAAGTACTATATGAGGTTTACAGTGAATCTGTAATATCCTGGCATTAGATCCAAGATGGCTCAACATTTAAAATTATCTTAAAGCAACGGGACTGAGTCTGCAACCACATTTGCTTTAGAACACGAGAAAGAAGGAGCACTGTTGCAGGCCCACTGGCCACTCATCCACAACTCTATGATCAACTTCCATTCTAAGAATGAGAGTTGGTCATAGATACCTTCTCTTGGAAAGTTTACACTGAGTCTACTAAGAAGGATGACTCGCTGTGCTCTTGATACATGAACAGGCGAGAGTAGTGACTGGATTCTTAACATTCTTCATTCCCGTTCCTGTTTACCTCGAGGGAGAATGCTCCTTCATCCTACATACATTTAGATATGTTTATTTCTTAACATTTTTTTTCTTTTACATCTGCAGGCGAGGAGCAAAGGGTATCTTCAATATTATCTCCTTAATTAAAAACTCACGTGTGATATGGTCAACACATCAGTGTGGCCAATATTGTCATCATGTCCATCGACCCAGTGTCATGTCACCAGTATCTACTGCTTGTACATAAGAGCACAACGGTTACATAATGCGATTCTTTAACTGCAACGATTCGCACAGTGGGTATTATCTAGTCACAAACAGATCTGTTTGTGACTTGATAAAGCTCACTGTGTGGGCGTAACGTTGTCAATAAAGGATACCATTATAATGCATTAGTGTATGTATATACCTTGTCAGTATTTTAGTGGGAGAGGCTGGTAGAAATGTACCTGTCGGGATCGACATACATATGCTTGTGAGAGGAATGATTAGAGTATTGTTTGTGTATTACACAGTGACATCGAAATTGAATGAAGTCCAGCTTCATTCATTATACATGACATATAAAGTCATACCAAATGCAGGAAGCTAAAACATAACTGCCATACTGACACACAATGGGTATAAGAGGATTAATATCTCAGGAAAGACACACAGTTGTTGGAATGAGAGTGGTAAGGAAAAATATGTTAACATTTGAGAGATATTAAAACATTCGTTTCAAATAGGGCTTATCCTACCTGCTTCGTGAGGTGAGAGGACCTCACTAAAATTCACCATTGGTTGACCCTCTGCACCTCTACGATTCAGCATAACCTTCTTGATCTCGCTATTGTTCAGCATTACTGATCATATGTACTTTCATTAAGTAATAATATACTTCAGAATAGTCCAGACACGGAGCTAAATATTCGACGACGGGTTTTGGTCATAATAATAATAATTATTATTATTATTATTATTATTATTATTATTATGATTATTATTATTATAAAGTATAAGCATCTGTTATTTTGTCCGTCAGAAAATAAGGCAAGTGCCTCCTGACACGGGTCTTATCCATCCTGACGACCCATTAATTATACAAACCTATGTTTCTCATACTCTTATAAAATCAGAGTGAACAAGTTCCTAAGACAGAAACATTTTCATAACAAAATATTTAAAGTGTTTGCTCAGGTGTCTCTTTTCACAACATACTTGTAATTCCCAGTGACACTAATAGATAACACACAACTTCAGGGTCACTGAAACTCTTGTAGTTCTCCATACCCAGTTTTTACCACTATTTTGTGTACTCGCCTAATTAACTTAATTGTGGTTACAGGGGTCGAGACTCGGATTGTGTGTGCGTGTGTGTGTGTGTGAATTAATAATTTCCTATTTGTTTCCAACCCTGGCAGGTGTTGAAGAGCAGCAAGGTTGGGTATGTGTGGGTGGCGGCTGTGATGATGGGTGGCATAGTGGGTAGTGATCTACCTGGTCCATCAACTCATCATCAACAAGGACATCAACAACTTCAACATCCAGACACAACTGATGTCAGCCTAGATACAGAGAGCCAACAGGAAAGTAAGCGAAAAAGTCTAAAATACAAGTTTATAATTTAAACCTGACTTAATAACAGTGGCAGTGTTAGAGTGAGGTTACTACAGGTCAGTTATATACACTGACAAAAGTTAGCCTGAACGGATTAAGTAAGTTTATTTAGATACAGGTCCACTGAAGAACAATTGTCATACATAACATATACAAGACAAGCCAGGGAGAGATGGAAATCTTCAGCTCAAGATCTTTCAAACTTCTTCTTGCATCATCAGGAGCTATTCAATGTAGCAAGACTGGAACACGTGGAATGAGGGGAAATTTTCTCCCCTGGCTAAAGCCGGGGGAGATGGCTGAAGCCGGGGATATGGTTAAAGCAATGTGAGATGGCAAAAGCTGGGGGGGAGGGGAATGTCTAAAGCCAAAGGGAAAGAGCAAAAGTCAGTGAAAATGGCTAAAGCCAAACATGATGAATATACTCCTGGGTCAGCAGGACGCCACAACTCATAGTGGCGCAGGAACACCTGTTAGGAGGTGGTCGTGGAAGATTAACGAGGCTCATTATCAGTCTACAAAATATTGTAACATAATGTCGATTCTTGTGGAAAATAGACATCTCAGTACCAAGGACTGCTATAGTGCGAGCTCTATATAGCAGCCTTAGTCTCAGCATACAAATAACCCACAATGTTTCGGTCCGACCTGGAGAGCGAAACGTCACCACAATAAAATGTCACATTAACTGCATCTTTGTCTATTAACCTAACATACAAATTATGCTTCACCTGAATAGATATGACTGATATATGATAGTAATATTTCCCATACAATTTCCTTCAATTTATTCAGTCATCTTTTCAAATAATTTTTAAGGTTTTAAAATATTGGATGTAATACCCGAATGGTAATTAATTCATATCTGCATTAATAAATCTACTCTTATATAAATAAAAAGTACTGGCAATTTTGTCAACCAACCACCATCGACTTTACAAGCTGTGTTAATTTGTTCTTGAAAATAGTCTTCACTCTGTTTATCACGTCTAAGTTGCCAGATATTATTTCTGTCCAGGAGTGTCCGGGAACTTTTTTCCCCCACTCTACCAATGCTGGATAGTAAAGAATAACCATGTCTCTACACTATTACAAAAGATTTAATAAACCTTAACATGCCCTCGCTTCCTTCCTGCCCTGCAGCGCTGTATAGTCCTTGTGGCTTAGCGCTTATTTTTGATTATAATAATAATAATAATAATAATAAACCTTAACACTGCAAAGTTAATCTTCTGTTCTTCTCTTCCCTACCAGTCACCGGGACGTGTGAAGAGTCAACCAACTTCAACAACACACATTTCATCAACCCAAGCACCCAGGACACTTATATAGGGGCCTGCACACTGACCATCAACCATGTTGACGATAACATCTGTCAGATGAGGTTCGATTTAATCAATCTTAATATCAGTCAGCCAGATGACAACGGTGTATGTGTGTATGACTTCCTGATGGTGACTGGTGGCATGTCCAGTGTCCCCATAATCTGTGGCTACAACAGTGGTCAACATTGTGAGTAGATTTGGTACACAGTGAGTAGATATGGTAGACACAGTAGATGTTGCCAGGATCTATCACTTGACGTACCGAATGATGTTTTGTATCCTCACAGAAATTCCTTCAGATGTTTGACAAATATTTTACCCTTTTCTGTTTCCCATCCATTCATATTTTCAATATTTTCACTTCAATCTGTGATTGAAGATCTGGCATAAGAGAGAGAGAGAGGGGAGGGGAGAGAAAAAGAGGGAAAGACAGAGAGACAGAGAGAGGGAGAGACAGAGAGGGAGAGAGAGAGAGGGAGAGAGAGAGAGGGGGAGGGAGAGAGGGAGAGAGAGGGAGGGAGAGAGGGAGAGAGAGGGGGAGAGAGAAAGATTGATACAATGGCCGTTTACCACAGCTCGTCAAGTCCTGAAAGCCATTTGCCTCCACTCCTGTCTAACATGCTCACGCATGGCTATCGATGTCCAAGCTCCTCACATGCAAAACTTTTTACCCCCTCCCTCCGTATAATCCTAGGGCGACCTCTATCTCGCCTTCCTTCCACTACATATTTACACAACCTCCAAATGATCCTACTTTACTCCATCCTCTCTCAATGTCCAAACCATCTCAACCTCTCTTCCGACATCTAGATAATATTTTTGTTAACCCCCGCACCTCCTCATCACAAAGCTATGGACTCTTTCCATAAGGTTAGGTAAGGTTCGTCAGGAAAAGTGTTTCCTGACGTGGGTCTTAGTCAGATGATAACCTGCCATTGGAGGTTTTGGTGATCTCACCGAGGAATTCCGCTGGCATACCGGTTCACCTCTATAAAAATTATGGTCATAGTTATAACCATTTAATAATTCTCCATAAGGCTGTTGTTGTTCTGGATTCGCTGGGACTCTCCCGGCCCCGGTCTTTTCCAGATGGTGTCCCGGCCTTGGCTCCCTGTCTTGGGAGTGTCTGAGACCTGTCTCCCATGGGAGGAGGTACAAGTACCTCCTCAGCTTCGGGACCAACTGTTCCCAGGCCTAGCTCCATTCCCCGCCCTCACGGGGATCGTAGGGAGAAGCTAGGCCTCTGGTCTGCCATCTTCCCTGCCTCATGGGTGCTCGTGGGAGTGGCAGTCTTGTGATCTGCAGGTGATAACAAACTCTGGCTCAGGCAGCATCCCCGCCCCAGGAGGGCTCGGGGAAGTGGCGTCTTCTCCACAAGGTTATTATTATTATTAAAGATTCTCCGGTATTCTCCCGGCCCGGGCCTTTTCCAAGTGGTGGCCCGGCCTTGGTTCCCTCTTTAGGGAGTGTCTGAGACCTAAGTCTTCCATGGGAGGAGGCACAAGTACCTCCTCATCTTTGGGACCAACTGTCCCCAGGCCTAGCCACAAGCTAGGCCTCTCTGGTCTACCATCCCCGCCCCAAGGGGGGCTAATGGGAATGACAGTCTTATGAGCTAAAGGCTCGGGCTCAGGCACCTACCCTACCCTAGAAGGGTTAGGCATGGTGTCGATGTCTCTCCACAAGGTGTCTGAACAACTTCATATTTAGTCCTTTTACTTAAAAAATTATTGACTCCATAATTCTATGTAAATGCACGACAGACAGTCCACTAAATCTGAATACAACATTACCTCAAGAGTACAATATTTTATACATTATTATCTGTGAGATATTCGTGATAACTCATTTCCAGTGTGGAAAGTTTAATCGAATAAAGTTCAGTAATAATCCCTGGTGAACTTAGAGGTATAGTGGAAGGGAAAGTCGTAGGATGGGATGTGATTCTTATTCTCTTAAAACAGTTCTATAACCAGGATGTTGCCATGCATTTGGAACAAATGTTAAAGTTAATGCCGAACAACGGATAGCTACGTTAGTCATAGAAAACGAATATCCGTAAAGAAATTCCTTTTTACCACACATAACATGTGACACTAATTTATGGGGTTCATGGGAAGTAAGGATGAGTTTGTACAACTAGCTCTCGCAATGAACATTCCAGATCATAATCTTATTGGCGCATAGGTTCGTCTCACAGTCTTACAGATGCGGCTGATCACCAGTCGAGGTTCTCATGTTGGAGTTAAATCTGTTTGTATTGCAAGTAAATCATTGATCAATATACATTCATAATTTTATGGATTAAAGAGCATAAAATTTCTTCGGATTTTTAACCCGAGAGAGGATTAGCCACCAAGGAAAACAGAAGAAAGTCAGTGCGTTATTGAGGACTGTCTTATTTCTTTTGGAGTCCTTCAGTCTTGTCCCCCAAGATGCGACTCACAACAGTCAACTAACATGTAAATCCACTGGTGAACTTGAAAATAAGGACAGGCGCTGTGGTATCGTGCTGCTGCTACTGCAGCTGTTATTGGCAGAGTGTAAACCTGCACTGAAAAGTAGCTTTACTAAAACTTTCTCACAGATTCTCTGGTAACAGAGTGCATCCAGTCCTTCACCTGAGGTACCATTGTACATGAAGTGACCTCATCTGTGGATGCTATTCGGCAGAATGCTTCTGCCAGCTTCTTGCAAAGAGAATTGGTTTTCAGCGTAATCAAAACAACGTCATTAAAACAGGAGAGTCGCATTACAGCCGCAGACAGCAAGTGCAAAGCGAAGTAAGATGCATGTGTCTAGATCCAAAGGACTTTATATTTAATGAATAATTCAGATTTTCAAAGTCATGTCGAATATTTTTTATGTCTAACTTAAGGAACAGATTTAAGGAAGTCAGTATGAAAGCAAAACAATATCGAAAGGTCCGCAGCCTCTCGAATAATATTTGCAGCATTAAAACAGATGACGTGGGAGGTAAATTCTGCGTGCTCGTTGACAGAGGGAAGTCCAACAGAATATGGCTAACAGAAACTCGAACCTGACAATTCTTACAGAGTGGGACAGGGTGCCCCTCCATGAGATACCCGATGAGAAGACAGGAGAGAGAGCAGTCTCCCAACCTTGATAATGATGACAAGAAGACGACCAGAAACCTATACTTGGTTTAGTAGAGTGCAATTTGTTATATAGCAGATAAGACCAACGTTGTTGCCAACGGTTGCAAAGGTGGGTAGAAATCACAGCACAATAGTCCATGAATGGAACACTTCAATATGAAACTGGGAGGTCATGTACTGCTGACCGCGCAGCAGTGTCTGCCTGTTCATTGCCCTGTACATCAACATGACCAGGGACCCAACAAAAAACAATATCTTTATGCTTGCTACAGATACGGCATAACCAAAGTTGGATACGAAGATCCAGGGGATGAGGTTAATCAAATTTTCGTATAACCTGCAAAGCACTAAGGGAGTCTGAAACGACCATGAATTGTGACACAGGCATAGATGCAAAACGTATAAGTGCTACGAGAATGGCATACAATTCAGCTGTAAAAATACTAGCCGAGGCTAATAAATGCCCCCGTACGACGCTGTTTGGAAACACTGCTGCAAATCCAGAACCGTCAGAAGACTTGGAACAATCGGTGTATACTTCGATGGCATGAGAATGAGACTGGAAGTGATTAAGAAAAAGAAAGCAAGAAGCAACCGTAGGTATTTGGGATTTCGCGCATGACAGTGGGGAAGAACAGATACGAACCGTCGGACCTTCCCTATGGAGAAGGGAAAAGTTAGATGCTACGTGAACATTGAAAGGTTGCAACTGATGAGAAGACAAAAGTGAATGTTGATGAAGATAAAGGGGACAAATAAGGAAGTTCTACTAACATCCGTTACCATACTATGTATGGAAGGATTGCACAGGTCATGAGAGCGAACAAAATAGCAGAGGCCATGAGCATCACCGTGATCGGTCAAGGATAGAAAATTCGTCTCTGCATAGAAGCTCTCACGAGGTAAAGAGCGAAAAGCCCCAAGGCATAAACATAATCCCTGGTGATGGATGGGATCAAGGCTAGAAAGAGTTGTAGGAGAGGCTGCTGAATATATCTGGTCACCATAATCTAGTTTCGATAAAATTAGGGCAGAATGCAGGTGAAGGAGAGTTCTAGGATCAGCCCCATGAAAGATGAGCGAGGATTTTAAGGAAGTTCAGCCGGGTATGACAAGTTGCCTTCAAGGAGGTAATATGAGGTTTCCAGGATGACCAACGGTCAAACAGAAGGCCGAGAAACATGACAGTATCACAATCTGGGATACGTGAACCATACAGGTACACTGGATTATCAAGGATGATAGAACGTATAGCAAAAGTAATTAGGTGAGTTTTAGTAGTAGAAAACTTAAACCCATGAGCAGTGGCCCAATTGGAAACACAGTTGACCGCATGTTGGAGAGAAACTGCAATGAGGCAACAGCCAGCTTCTGCACAAGCTATAGCAAAGTTATAGTTGTGTCATGTGCCTTCTCAAGATCAAAATAGATGGCAATAACTGAGTGTTAGGTGAGACACGTATGCAACAGTTAGGTATCTTTATTTCGAAACGTTTCGCCTACACAGTAGGCTTCTTCAGTCGAGTACAGAAAAGATGAACATCAAAATGGTATACAATACCGACAGGCTGTTAGGTAAGACACATATGCAACAGTTAGACAACTTTATTCCGAAACGTTTCGCCTACACAGTAGGCTTCTTCAGTCGAATACAGAAAGTAGGCAGGAACAGTAGAGATGTGAAGACGATGTAATCAGTCCATCACCCTTAAAGTCGTAGAATTTGAGGTTGTCAGTCCCTCGGCCTGGAGAAATTCAGTTCCATAGTCAGGAACTATGGATGATCCGGTAACAAGGCAGGGTTGTAAGTGGGTGCTGCTACAGAGAGGCCCAGAAGGAGCAGTTTCATGGATTTGGGGCTCCATGTTTTGTTTTTTGGAAAAAGAAAAAAAGAAAAGAGGGGGGAAACATGGAGGGGTATCTCCAAAGAAGAATGAAAGTGCCATAAAACAGCGCCCAAGAGGACCCCAGCTCAGCCAGTAGTGCAGATGCGGCATGGAACCCGTCCCATACCGTGCGCTTCAAGCCAATAAACCAGCAATCAGGGATAGCAACCTCACGTCTACCAAGCCACCTCGGTGGACAGAAGAGAGGGCTGTCGGAAATTGATTACAAATCATACCTCCTCCACCTGGAATTCGACAGGCAGCCTCCAGAGACACACCTATCACCTGAAAGACACATGAAGCCTCCCCACGGTAGACCGGAGAGGGATCGGGATCTCCAGATGATCCAGATTCCACGGCATCTACTCTACCACCAAGGACCACAACAGAATGGGATGGACCATGGTATCCTTTCTCCCATCCTAGGAAATAGAGTGCCTGAGGAAAGGATCCCAAAGACTGAAAACAGGAAAGTGGGGGATGGGAAGAGGAGAAGGAATGGGAAAGGAGGGATGGGGAGGATTGGGTAGTAATTAGGCCGGCAAAAAGCCCCAAATCCAAATTTCCTCTGACCATCCCCTTTCCCCGGTGACGGCCCTTTGGGGGTTGTAGCCCTTTCAAAAAACGGTCATGTAAAAGTTGCTGAGGTTTTAAAAACAAATGACTGTTTTTTATTTTTTCCCTTAAAAAAAAAAGCTTCCCGATAAATTTTTTTTACTTTTGGCTTTTAAAATTCTTAAAGGAATAATTTTCAAACAAGTTTATTCAAATAAACGGGAGAAATGGCTAAAAAAATAATGATGTTTGTTTGAAAAGGGCAAAAAAATTTCCCCGGTCAAAAATCAAAATGGAATTAAACCGTTTTATCCCCAAAATTTCGATAAAGTAAAAACCCCAACCAAACCTTCATTTAAAAAAATTTTTTTATAGAAATTTTTCCCCCGCAATTTTTTTTAAAAAGAAGAAAAATTCTAAAGGCAAAAACGAGGGGAATAAAAAATGGGACAAAACTTTTTATGTTAAAACTTTAAAACGAAAACACCCCCCACGGTTTTTTCAAAAAAAGGGTTCTTTCCACTAAAATACTTTACACCATACCCTCCCAAAAGGGGGGTTTTCCCCAAATTTCTGCGGAAATTTTTGTTACCGGCGGGGTAAGGGGTGCCCGCCTTTTTTGGTGAGTTTGAAAACTTAGCGGGACCGGAAAAAACTGTGCTGTCAAAAGGGAACGATCCCTGTTCCCCAAAGTCATTGAAAGAACCAAAAAATGGAAAAAAAAAGGGCTTGTTTTGTGGAGCCAAAGTTTTAGTAAACGCACAAAACGGTTTTGGTGAAGTTGGAAGTCCTCCCCACTGCTGAAAAAAGGTATGTTTTCCGTTATATGGGACAATTCCCAAAGCCCCTTTGAGGAGGGGAAAAGAAATTTTTGGAGTTGGAGGTGTTACCCAGGAGGGGACGGTCCTAGCTGGTTTTCCAGAGGGTTTTTTTCCCTCAAAAGTTTGGGAAAACCCCCTATTTTTAACTAAAGTTTTAATCGCGGTAATTAATTAAAAAAATTTTTTCCCCAGTGGTGGAGTCCATGGGGCAACCGTACAAGGGAAAACTTTTGGGCCGTACTGACCCCCGAAAGGGGGTGGAACAAACGAGGGACTTTTTTGGGGCAAAGGGTGGGACCAGACGGGGGGTTTTGAATGTAAATGTATCGTTAGGTGGGGGACCCAAAATTAAGGAGAACGAAAAGGGGAAAAAGGGGAGGGGAAGCTTTGAAGAAAACTTAATCAGCTTGGGGGATTGGGAACGTGTCCAGAAAGGGGGGTGAAATTTAGTTTTGGGGTTTTTAGGTTTTATTAAATTTAGGGAATGGGGGTTATGAGGGGAATTAAAGTCGAAAATCGGTAAAAAAAAGGGGGGGTTTGTTCTGAGACCCTTTCAAAAGGTGGGTGGGGTGAAGGAAAATTATGGGTAGTTACCTGTCCCCGGGAAGGGGGGGAAAAAATTTAAAGGGCCCTTTTGTTTTGAAAGAGGCGGAAAGGGGGGAAAAAAGGGTTGGTTTTTTTAAATTTTTTTATTTTTTTTTTTTTTAATTTTTTTGTTTGGAGGGAATTTCGGGTAGGTTTTAGGAACTTTTCCCCTATTGTCAAAAGGGGTTTTTTTTAAAAAAAGCCCTTTTTTTCAGAGAAAGGGGGGGGGGAAGGGATTTCTAGGGGGGTGTTCTTTTTTTGTAGTGAAAATGCGCCGGCAGAAAAAACAAAAAGGTGAAGAATGATTTTGGTTGAGGTTTGTTTTTTTTCTTAAGGCACCCCAGAGGTCGATAGTTCGTGGGACGGGAAATAGTGTAATCGGGTGGTGATGGGGACCCAAAAGGGGGCTGGATATATTCTGGGGTTCTTGGGGATTTAAAAGGGGATTTTTGGGTTTTACGTGATCCCTTTGGGGGTGGGTTGGGAAAATGAAAAAACGTTTTTTGGATGGATACTGCGAGACTAGATAGGTCCCCTTTTCCGGGGAGGGAGTGAAATCTTTCAACTTTTGAGGGCATGGGGTGGGGTTGGGTGGGGGCGCTGCGGACAATATAGAATTATTGGAAATTAAATTTAATTTTTTAGTGATGAGGGGGGGTTTGGGAGGAGTTTTCAGTTTTTGGAGGGAGCTTAGTGTGAAGAACGGGGAGGGAAATGACTTTAGAAGGGGATATTTCAAAGAAAGGATTAGAAATTTTTAGTGAGAAAAGGGAAAAACGTATTAATAATTTAAAATAGGGACTGGCAAACTATTTAGAGGATAATTTTAAGAGTGTATGGTGGGGGTGGGGGGGAAAAATTTTTCCATGGATGAAATACTGAAATAAAGGGGGGTTGGGTTTTGCAAAATGAAAGGTTTCAAGCTGTAAGGTTGCGGGCAGGGGGGAAGAATGCTTTGGGGCGACAACCATCAGCGGTGTTATAGGCACAAAAGCAAAGCAGGCGGTGACGCTACCCAGTTTAGAAGAAAGGGAGTGAGGGGAAATTATAGGCAGGAGGAATAAACCCAAAAAGCGGAGTGTCGTATGGGGAGGTTTGGGTACAGAAGATGGAACAGTGGGGGGGGGGGTACATGACGTTACAAGGGTGTACGTATTACGTTAATTTGGGAAAATAGTGATAAAAAGGCTTTTAGGTGGGACTATTCCAAGGAAAATAGAATTGCTTAATGGGAATGAAGAGGAAACGCCGGGTATTAAATGGTTTTCCGGGTAAATTTTTATTTACAAATTGGGACGTTCTTAAAGGGGTTTTTAAGTTAGATTAAAAATCTATAAGGAAAAGGGGGAAATTTGGGGGGAAAACAGGTACAGCATAGAGTTTTGGGCCCCGAAGGTAAAGGGGGCACCCCCCTTCGGGAGTACCGAGCCATTCACTGATGGGGGAGATGAAAGGGTGTTTGCAAAAATTTTAGGAAAAAGGTTCAATGTTTATGGGGGGTGTGTGTCAAAATCTCATTTTGGGTTTCCCGGGAAAAACATGATTGGAGGACAGGGGTACTGAAAGTTTTGGGAAGCAAAGGGGTGGGGGTGGAGGGGGGGCTTTGTTGGCACTAGATTGGCGGGGCATATGATAGAGGGGAAAGGGGCGTTGCAGGTTAACTTAGGAGACAGGGTTTTGGGGGGAAAATAGTCGAGTGGGTAAATGGTTACAAGGGGACAAAATGAGGATACAGATTAATGGGTGTATGGGAGGGATATTGCAAGGGGAAACCCTTAGACAGGATCCCCCCAGTCCCAAATATTGCTTACATGTTTCCAGGACCCCTTTTATAAATGGTTCCCGCAGCTTATTAACGCCTTGAAGGAAGGGGGGGGGTGGGGGGGCCGGGCCCGGGTTTTTAATTTGGGATATGGTGAGACACCACGTTCTATTCGTGAAGGGTTCAATGGGTGTTGGCGAGTTTGGGGAAAATTTTGGGAAATGCCCAGTAGCAGGGGAAATAGTGCGAAGTCAAAGGGGCATGGGGTTGGGTTTTGGGTAGGGGGGGTGGGGGGGGGATGTATGTTGTTTTAAAAAAGGGGGTGTTTAAAGATTTGTGGTATTATTAAAGGGTGACATGGTTGCGGCACGGGTAAAAAATCGGATAGGTTATTGGAAAAGGGTCGTGGGGCGTCTAGGGTTTTGAACCCCAGCACCTAACTCTTATACAGCGAGAGTAGTCGTAAACATTTTATTGTTTTATAAATTTTCATGTTCAGCGTGTCCCCTTCAGGAAAATGATTTCGGGGGTTCTAAAATGGGTGTCAAAATTTTTTTTTGGGGGGTTACGTTGTATTGGTTTGGAGGGAATTTAATGTTACCTGTAGTCAGGGTGGGGGTTGGGTTGAGGGTTTGAGACGGGGCTAAATGGTGTTTTTTAAATGGGGGGTGTTGATGAGGGGTGAACGCGGGGGAGGGTTGGGAAGGAAAAAGACAGGCTGGGATTGGTATCGACGAATGGAGTTTAGGGAATGCAAATCGTTTGAGGGCCCGGGTTTGGGTTTGGGGGGAGAAAGGTTTGTAAAAGGGTTTTGTGTAGGTTTCTTGTAGTAGGTGCGTTTTCCCATTGAGGGTTTGTTCCCCATGTATTTCAGGAAGAGTATTTTTTGGTTTTTATTTAGTAAAATGAAGTTAACCCTCAGGCCATGAGGGATGTTTCGTTTTCTGCATTTGGCCTTCCGTCTGGGGAGATACACGAAACAGACAGTTTAGGGGGGGGGTGGGTATTGTAGGAAAACTGCGTTCCTTGTTTTCTTTTGCGAAGGGGTAGAGGAGGTTAGGTGTGGGTTAAGTAGGTTGACAGAGGGTGGGGGGGCCCGGGGGGTCGTTTTGCTGCTTTTAAATTAAAGGGGGGGGTCTAACGGGGTGTCATAAGGCTTAGATTAATCATGGGAGATTTTAAAATAATGTCGTGGGTGATGAGGGGGGAAAGGGTAGTGAGGAAAAGAAAGGGTTTTTGCGGGAAGTTCTACCGACGATGGTTTTAACAGAGTTTTTTAGGGGAGGAGGGGGGATCAGGGTTTTTTCAGAGGGGGAAGAAGCTAACGTTTTGGGGTTCTCGTAAAATCTTGTTGATAAAAAGTGAGTGAAGGGTTTTCATAGGTTGGGGGACAGGGGGTCACAACGGGGTCGCCTCCCGGGGGGGTGGGGTGAAGTTTGTGAATTTGGGTTGGAAAGGTTCCTGGTTTTTTTGAGACTTTAGGCAGCCAAGTGTGGATGTAGAGCCAAGGTCTCGTTATGGGGAATATCCCTTTTCAGAATGACTATAAAAAGAGATTTTTTTTTTGTAAATTTTTTATTGTACAGTTTGATGACAGATTTTGAGTAGTAAGTTATTTGCGCATGAAGTGGTTTTAGTTTTTATTTTGTTCGTCTGAGTTTTTGCACGATTAGATATACTTAATACTGCCTTCTTTTACATACAGTGCATCTGTTTAATTTAATTTTTTGAAAGTTTTCGTGTGTTGTGTGTGTGTGGTGTGTTTTGTGTGTGTATGTGGTGGTGTGTGTGGGGGTACTCACCAAATTTTTGGTTGCAGGGGTTTTTATCCCTTTTTTGGTTTCAGGGGTGGGTGTTTTGTGGGTTGGGGGGTGGTGGGTGTGGTGTGTGTTTGGTGTGTTGTGGTGTGGGTTGGGTGTGGGTTGGGTTTTTGTTGTGTTGTGTGTGTGGTGTTGTGTGTGTGTGGTGGTGTGGTGGTTGTGTGGTGGTCTGGTGGGTGTGTGGTGGGGGTGTGTATATATATAATATCCCTTCTATGTAGAGCCTTTGTCATGGGGCAACGTTTCTAATACTTTAAATTTTGACTCGATTCTTTTTAAAATTTTAAATTTTGGTTTGTACCCCTACCGGGTTTTTTGTCAAAGCTAAATTCTTTATGTTTAATTTTGTTGTTTTGGGTTACAACAACTTCACATTTTATGACGTAGCCATTTGTTTAGAGATTTTGTATTGGGTTTTATTGTAACGTAAGCGCTCATTTTTTTTGTTCAACTGATTCTTTTTCTGTTTATTCGTATGTTGGTATATGTAAAGCTGTATTTTTAGGGGTACGTATGTAATTTTCTAGTAAGATTTTTATGTTTTTGGTTTTGGTTTTTTTATTAATGCGAAGGGTGGGATTTATCATATAATTCTTTGATTTTTTATGTTCAAATGTATTGAGCCCCTTTTTCAGAGGGGCATGTTATAGTACAAGTTATATAATGCAAGGTTTTGCATTAATGAATGTGTATATTGTCAAATTTATGCCCCGTACAGTATTTTTTTTTTTAGTTATGTTCTTTCATAAGTTCTTGTTGTTTTTTGGCAGCAATATCTTTGGGGCATATAGTGCAAAACTGTTTTTCAGTTAATTTTGATTGGGAAACCATACTGTTCTTTATTTTATTTAAACTGTTTGGGTTTTAAAAAAAAAATATAAAAAAAAAAACATTACACAAAAAAACCTCCATAGGAGAGAGGAGCTTATCGATTTTGTTCGACTTGGATATTTACAAAATTTTTTCTGCTTTATTTACCACGTGGATCCGACGGGGACATGTGAAGTTGACCATAGTGTGTAAAATAACACTGCTGGGAACTGGGGGTTGTAATCGCACAGATCTCCTGGGCTCCAGGTACCCGGGGAGACTCCCATGTTTGTGTTACTCTCTCAATATATATAAATAAATTAAATATATAATTTTATATATATATAATAATAATATAAATATATATTATAAATTTTATTATAATATATAATTTTTATTTTGTTTCTTTTCCGTTTAAACAACTTGAATCGTGTGGGGGCGGAAAATACAGTGCCCGCACGTGAGGGAACTGAGTTCCAAAAATTTTTCTGGGGCCCGAAACCCCGGGCCCTGGGGGGGGGAGATGTTTCGTTCCTGAGTTAAAATTTGAACTGTGGTGTCGCACACTCTGGCAAACAGCAATGTTTGAGCAATTTTGAACAGTTTACGTTTGGGGACTGACCTCATTAAGGCAGCCATTGTTTTATACATCTCCACGCCCCTTTTTTTCTCACATCAAAGGGAAAAAATGCTAATTCCCCTGGGCCCCCTAGTGTTTGAGAATTTTTGGCCAGTGGAAGAGGGTCTTACATTGTCTGTTTTACAGGGGTGGGGTGGTGACGCAAGATTGAATCCTGGGTACCCAAATTTGTTTAAGATTTTAAATCACTTGATTCATGTCTCTGACCATCCCCATAGAGTATCGAGTCCCGGACTCGACTTTTTTTATATCACTTGTTTCTGTTGGTGCATTGATAAATATAAAATAATATATATAATTTTATTTTTTATATATTTAATATAAATTTTATAATTTATAAATATATATATATATTAAATATATATATTATATATAAAAATATATATATAATATATATATATATTATTATATATATAATAATATATATATATATATATATTATTATATAATTTATAAATTAAAATTTTAAAATAAATTTAAATAAATATAATAAAAATTTTTATAAAAAATTTTATAAATTATATATATATATATATATATATATATAAAAAATATATATTAATATATATATTATAATTTTATATATATATATTATATATATAATAAATATAAATATATTAATATAATATATATTTTAAAAAACCCGATCCGGGTATGGTGATGGGAAAAGACTGGTACTTTAACCAAAGGGAAAATTTAAGGAATCCAATAGAAACACTTTTACATCACCGTTTCTGTCTTTCCAAAGGTCTGGACATAGTCAAATCCCTCCAAACAAATACTTGTCCCCCTTCAGAGGCTTCCCATTTTCAGGATCAAGCCTGGCTAAGGGTATCCCCCGAAACCCCTTTATAAAGTTACTTTTCTCACACTCTACAGCACTCAAAACATAAAACTGCTTCCCTTCACTCCTATCTAACACGCAGCATTTCCGTTTGATATCCAACCCCTTCCTTCAAAAGCCCCTTTACCCCTTCCCCAACCCTTTTTAGAAAAGAACCACCCCTCCTTTTCCCCCAGGGATTTATACGCCCTCCAAGTCATATTGGGTTTTATTCTCTCTATTCAAACCACCTCAACTTACCCTTCGGCCCTCTGTATTACTTTTAAAAACCTCAAACTCCTAATCTACAGACTACAAATTCTTACATAATATTCACCACACATTGCCTTCAAACACGACTTCTGCATTGCCTCCAGCCTCCTCCTCCACGCTGCACAATCACCACTCATGCTTCACACTATTATAAGAGTGTTTCCACCACTATACTCTCATACATTCCCTGTTTGTTTTCTTCCATGGAATAAGTTTCTTTTGTCTACAAAGATGCCCCTCAATGCACTATTCCTTTTTCCCTTCGGTAGTTCGATGGTTCTACCTCGTTTTTATAGACTTTATTTGCTGGCAAGTCCACTCCCAAATTTCTGTACACATTCACATCTTTCCATACTATCTTCCTCATAATATATCCCTATCTTTAATTACCTAATATTTTTGGTACCCCTCATCGCACTGCTCTTTCTATGTTCACTTTTAGTTTCTTTATTAAGAACCCCTCCAGATATGTCATTACCTCTGCACGCTTCTCTTCAGAATTCCTCAAAAAGACAGTGTCCAATCAGCAAAAAGCAACTGTGAACTCAACTTTGTATTAGATCTCTAACTTTCCTCCCAAATATCTCCCAATCACCCTATCATTCACATATTTAACAAATCTCCCCCAGATGTTAATAACTATTATGGCATAACACATTCCAGTCTAAACCCTACTCTTACTGGAAAATAATTTCCCCTTCACTGTCCACTCTAAACTGTGCTCACTTTCCTTGTGAATACTCTTACTGCTTAGTAACCTGTCACTTATTCCATTACAGTTGTCATCATACCACGTTGATATTATATCCACTTTTCATATGGTCATTCTAAATCTAAATATTTTTAACTTAAATGTACACTACACACTTTACTTATGATAATCAGCAGGTTTTATATAACCATCAGTCCCATCTTGCTTTAACTTGCATTCTACCCTACTGCCCCATACACCTCCAAGACACTTACATGTGGCTCTTCCTAACTCCTAAAAGAGGTTATGCCTTTCCCTGCGCAATGCATGAAATAAACTGCCTCTCTCTCTCCCCTCTCTCTCTCTCTCTCTCCCTCCCCCCTCCCTCCCTCCCTCCCTCCCTTCCCTCCCCTCCCCCCCCTTCCAACGTTTAACACCTCAAATGTTCCCACCCCATCTCATATCTCCTTTCTTTTTAGCCATTAAATCCTTAGTTCCCTAGTTTTTCCAACTTATTAATCTCCCTCCAAAACTTTTTCTTGATAGTTTAGTAGTAGTAGTTAATTTATTATTACTTGTGTTTTCACAGCGCCTGAAGGCTGCCTACAGTACAAAAACGGCCACTGTTGGCACCATCAGCCAGTTTCAACTTCCTCCCCAGCAATACTCCACTTCCGCCAGGTGAGTGTCATAATTTAAATTAGAGGAGCTGCAGAGATACTTATTCTTTACCAGCTTGTCAAAAAAAATTTTGAGAATGTATCAGTTATCTAAAATCTGTTTTTATAGACTAATGTTGAAGAGTTGACACATGGGCAACACTAGGAATGTTTATTGACGACATCAATAAGGATTCCTAGTTTTAGCCAGGTGTTTAATCGTCAATTTGTCGGTTTTTATGTACTATGTGTATCGTATCTTTAAAGATCAATGTTATACATACCGAAAAGTTGAAAAATTAGACACAACAACTGGATATCTTTATTATTTTAGACGTTTTCGCCAACAAGCGACTTGATCAATACAAGGACAATAACAGAAGATTAAAAAGGTTGAAGCTGAGGTAATGATCAAGACTACGGTACTGGACACCTGCTGCTAGGCTGAGGGACTGATTACTTGTACCTAAATAAACTTACATCACCTTCTACCCTCCTTAGCTTCTGTTTTTGTTCCTGTAATTGGGAATGATAAAACCACTGGATGGCGAAACGTCTACATAATGAAGATAGTTGGGGGTTAGGCACTGACCACACCGACTCAAGGTGAGGTATTGATTACCTAATTTTTCCTCCTGTTCTTCACAATTCTCCTTTGTATGGACTGATGAAGCCACTGTGTGGCGAAAGTTTCCTCAATAAAGATACCCAAGAGTTGCACATGTGTCAATTTATCATAATAAAGATATGCAGTTGTTGCACGTGTCTAATTCTTCAACAGACGTAGGCTGCTGTTATAGGGAAAAACTGGTAATTAACATCGAGAAATATGAGAATTAACACACATCTGGGTTTGATATTAAGGAAGCACTTAGTCCACCAGGAAGCCCCAATTATCCAATTCAGAGGAAGGAGCGTAAGGCAGATAAACGTTTTTGAAGGTCAGTTGTGTTAAAAGAGGCATGACTTTGCGATGAGCTAGACGGAAAATGGTCAATGCAGGACACCAAAAAATTATTCCTTCTCTTTCAGTGTGTACAGGAAGCCTACCAATAAGGATGACCCTATAGCCATCTACTTATATAACTCTTGCCCCAAGTGAAGAGAGTAACTGGATTCTTTTCAAAGGCTCTTCACATATCCAGTCCTAACCTGAAGGAAGAATGTTCATACAAAGTATAAAAACTTCACATATTTAAAGTCTTTGTGGTGACGTGACAAACACA
>NC_069495.1:839558-858313 GCF_026875155.1 Cherax quadricarinatus
GAACATAAACATCATGGAATCTTGGTTCTAGGGACATCTACAAGACCTTCTTCACGGCTGCTGCAACTAACCCATCTCTTTGGGAAGGACCTACTTCCACTGGGGAATCCCGCCTACCAGTGACTTTGCCCTCGTCTGCTGCCCGTCCCATTCACTGACGCCTATATAACCGTCAGTCTTCTTGTCTTTGCTCCAGATTCTCCTCCACCACGATGCTGTGAACACTAACTCCAAGGCCGAGGGACTGATTATCTCATTTTTTGTATATAGTTCTACTGTCTTCCTATTATGTCCTAGAATCTGTATTGATAAAGCCACTGGATGGCGAAACGTCTACAGTAAAGATATCCAGATGTTGCACATGTGTCTTAACTTTCATATCAGGAGTAATGTTACCATGACTGATGACATTCTTAACTATAAGCAGGGTTTTGTGTTGGTCATAATAATAAGTTCAACCACGTGTTATTTTTCTTAATGTCAAATTTTAATGTAAGAATAACAGTATGCATATTACACTCTTGGTAAGATTTAAAAAAAAATAAAAAAAACTAACAGAAATTGAGCGTAACTTCATCAGAAAGACAACAAAGCTTTGTCAAACTTCAGGTTCCCAATATCAGAAATCATCTAGCTGAAACCACATTAAAATCCTCAAATATTCAGCTAAATATAACTCTCAGAACGCAGACATACACACTGCCTGTTCAGTCAATTAAACAATCTGTTTAGGTAGCTGGAGGCGAGGCTCAGGAGACCGGGGTAGAGCCTAGAGTTATATAAGGGAGAGCTGTTAGGCCGCCTGGACCAGACTTACTTGTGACTTAGTGTAGTGTACACCTGTCAGACTCTGTCCTCGCGATATGAAGGTAATGTATACCTTCCTAGCACCTCTCTTATTATTACTGCTAACTAGTGTGACGTTGTTTCAGGCACTAGTGTAACACCTTCACTCAATAGTGTAACACCTTCACTCAATAGTGTAACACCTTCACTCAATAGTGTAACACCTGCACTCACTAATGTAACACCTTCACTCGCAAGTATAACACCTTCACTCGCAAGTGAAACGCTTTCACTCAAAGGTAACACTCTCACTCACAAGTGCAACAATTTCACTCACAAGTGCAACAATTTCACTCACAAGTGCAACAATTTCACTCACAAGTGCAACAATTTCACTCACAAGTGCAGCACATTCACTCACAAGTGTAACACCTTCACTCACAAGTGTAACGCCTTCACTCACAAGTGTAACACCTTCACTCACAAGTGTAACGCCTTCACTCACAAGTGTAACACCTTCACTCACAAGCGTAACACCCCTTTGCTCACAAGCGTAACACCTTCACTCACAAGTGTAAAAACCTTCACTCACAAGTGTAACACCTTCACTCACAAGTGTAACACCTTCACTCACAAGTGTAACACCTTCACTCACAAGTGTAACACCTTCACTCACAAGTGTAACACCTTCGCTCACAAGCGTAACACCTTCGCTCACAAGTGTAACGCCTTCACTCACAAGTGTAACACCTTCACTCACAAGTGTAACACCTTCACTCACAAGTGTAACACCTTCACTCACAAGTGTAACACCTTCACTCACAAGTGTAACACCTTCGCTCACAAGCGTAACACCTTCGCTCACAAGTGTAACGCCTTCACTCACAAGTGTAACACCTTCACCCACAAGTGTAACACCTTCACCACAATTGTAACACCTTCACTCACAAGTGTAACACCTTCACTCACAAGTGTAGCACCGTCACTCACAAGTGTAACACCTTCTCTCACAAGTGTAACACCGTCACTCACAAGTGTAGCACCTTCACTCACAAGTGTAACACCTTCACTCACAAGTGTAACACCTTCACTCACAATTGTAACACCTTCACTCACAAGTGTAACACCGTCAAACACAAGTGTAACACCTTCACTCACAAGTGTAAAATCTTCACTCACAAGTGTAATACCTTCACTCACAAGTGTAACACCTTCACTCACAAGTGTAACTCTTCACTCACAAGTGTAACTCCTTTACTCACAAGTGTAACTCCTTCACTCACAAGTGTAACACCTTCACTCACAAGTGTAACTCTTCACTCACAAGTGTAACTCCTTTACTCACAAGTGTAACTCCTTTACTCACAAGTGTAACTCCTTCACTAACAAGTGTAACACCTTCACTCACAAGTGTAACTCTTCACTCACAAGTGTAACTCCTTTACTCACAAGTGTAACTCCTTCACTCACAAGTGTAACTCCTTCACTCACAAGTGTAACTCCTTCACTCACAAGTGTAACACCTTCACTCACAAGTGTAACACCTTCACTCACAAGTGTAACACCTTCACTCACAAGTGTAACACCGTCACTCACAAGTGTAACACCTTCACTCACAAGTGTAACTCTTCACTCACAAGTGTAACTCCTTTACTCACAAGTGTAACTCCTTCACTCACAAGTGCAACACCTTCACTCACAAGTGTAACACCTTCACTCACAAGTGTAACTCTTTTACTCACAAGTGTAACTTCTTCACTCGCAAGTGTAATACCTTCACTCACAAGTGTAACACCTTCACTCGCAAGTGAAATGCTTTCACTCAAATGTAACACTCTCACTCACAAGTGCAACAATTTCACTCACAAGTGAAACACATTCACTCACAAGCGTAACACCTTCAATCACAAGCATAACACCTTCACTCACAAGTGTAACACCTTCACCGATAAGTGTAACACCTTCGCTCACAAATGTAACTCCTTTACTCACAAGTGTAACTCCTTCACTCACAAGTGTAACTCCTTCACTCACAAGCGTAACTCCTTCACTCACAAGTGCAACTCCTTTACTCACAAGTGTAACACAGTCACTCACAAGTGTAACTCCTTCACTCACAAGTGTAACTCCTTCACTCACAAGCGTAACACCTTCGCTCACAAGTGTAACTTCTTCACTCAGAAGTGTAACACCTTCACTCACAATTGTAACACTATCGCTCACAAGTGTAACACCGTCACTCACAAGTGTAACACATTCACTCACAAGCGTAACTCCTTCACTCACAAGTGCAACTCCTTTACTCACAAGTGTAACACAGTCACTCACAAGTGTAACACCTTCACTCACAAGCATAACTCCTTCACTCACAAGTGCAACTCCTTTACTCACAAGTGTAACTCCTTCACTCACAAGTGTAACACATTCACTCTCAAGTGTAACTCTTTCACTCACAAGTGTAACTCCTTCACTCACAAGTGTAACACCTTCACTCACAAGTGTAACACCTTCACTCACAAGTGTAACACATTCACTCAAAAGTGTAACACAGTCACTCACAAATGGCGTTTCCCATCACCAGTGGTTGCAGTGAGAATGATACCAGCACCACCTGCCTTTACTGGGTCCACTACGAGATAATACCAAAACATTCCTGCAGAAAGCTCTCAGTCCTGTGCCCTGGTGTTTTTTTTTAATTTTCCAAAGATCCACAAACTGGATATTCTTCTCCGTACTTCCACCTGTGGTATAACTAATGCCGAATTTTTAACATTGCAAACATTTCGATATTTCAGGGTAGTTGGAGGCATTTTCCGACAACATTTTTTAGTTATACTCAAATAACTCGCACATAGAGAGGAGCTTACGACGACATTTCAGACCGACTTGGACCATTTACAAAGTCATAATAACGAAAAAGGAGAGGAGGGAGTATATATTGGCCAGGAGGTGGTAGTGGTAGTAGTGGAGTTAGAAGGTAGTAGTGGGGGAGTTGGTATGGTGGAGAAGCCAGTCAAATTTTGCTCGCGTATGGAAGCAAAAAATCGACCCATCGCTGCTCCTATTTGGAAAAAACTCGCACGTGGACACGTTCGCAAGTAGAGGTTCCACTGTACTGAGGAAGAGGAGCACTGTAAGGGAGCTACGTGCTCACAGAGGGTAAGAGCAAGAACACAGAGGGGGGAGAAAGAAAGAAGAAAGACAACCCAAAGGAGAAAAGAGGAAAGGAGAAGAGGGAGAAGAAGAAAAAGGAACCAGGTTATTCATAGTGTTCTGAAGTTTTGGAGCATTTTACAATGTAGCGGGAAAGGAAGGCATCTACAAGGACGAAGCAGGACTAACATTCATACGCGATATTGTGACTTTTCAGTATTATTAGTTATAATACGTAAGTTATCATACTTTTAGTCGAAACTTCTGCTACAATTACATTTCATGGTAATATGAAGCCCCGCATACTCGATGCATTTAGCAAATCGCCTGTCTCGCACCTTGACGTAAATGGCAGAATTCATACGGTTTCTTTCGACGAAATGTCTCTATTTTATCAACGTTCTTCTACTGTTGCCACTGACGTGCTCTGACGGGAGATTCACCGACAACACGACCTTGGTAAACTTTTTCACCAAAAACCTGCACTTGCTAAAGGAATCTTATGACAACTTTTCATTCTGGATTATTGTCAAGCCGCAACTCAGGTGAGGAAAGTAAAGAATGTATAAAGATAGTGGGATAGGTTCCGATCTAAAGACCGAGTTTTAGTGAATTGTTCCAGCCATGGTATTGTTTCTTTCTTATTCTTCCTGTACCTAGACATAATTTTGTAATAAAGTTGGTAGAATTACCGACAATGTGTAAAGTAAAAGGACACAAGTGCAACTAATGTGACATTTATTGTGGCAACGTTTCGCTCTCCAGGAGCTTTATCAAGCCATTACAAACAATACATGGACACAGAGGGTATATAAAGGCTCAGAGTGAGGTGAATACTAGTGAGGTACCATATCGATGTTCACTAGTGGTGGTAGTAGTAGTAGTAGTAGTAGTAGTAGTAGTGACAAAAGTAATACAATATGGTAGAGCAATTAATTCGTACATGAGTAAAAGGATATAAAAGCTATTACTTGGGTAAATAAAAATAGGTTGGACAAATATAGACGGAATGAGGCGTTGTTTCAGTGTTCACTCTCTGTTCTTTGTGTAGTATAAACAGGAGAGACTATGTGATGGCAGGGTTTATGTTTTCGGAGGTTCTTGCTAAGACTTCGGAGATGGGAAGCTGCCGTTTCGAATACAATTAAACAAAACAACGGCGCTTCACCATCTCCGAAGTCTTAGAAAGAATCCTCTGAAAACAGTAAACCCTCCCAATCACTTAGTCTCTCCTGTTATACACACAAAGACAGAGAGTAAACACTGAACAAGCTGCTCATTAGTCTATATTTGTCCAACTATTTTTAGTTACCCATGTAATAGCTTTTATATCCTTTCTCATGTACGAATTAATTGCTCTTCCATTTGTATTACTTTTGTCATACACTCTCTATACTACTACTACTCCCACTAGTGAAACATCGATATGGTACCTCACTAGTATTCACCTCACTCTGAGCCTTTATATACCCTCTGTGTCCATGTATTGTTTGTAATGGCTTGATAAAGCTCCTGGAGAGCGAAACGTTGCCACAATAAATGTCACATTAGTTGCACTTGTGTCCTTTTACTTTAGACATAATTTTATCGATTTCGTTGAATCATGAGTGAATTTCGACTAAAAGTGCGACAACAGCTGCTACAACCGGTGCTTCGGCATGTCATAGCCTTTAACGCCATGTTATCCAATAGCTTCATGGAGTACGGAGGGGGACAAGGAGTTCCATATCAGGATTTCAAGACTATATGAGGTTTACAGTGAATATGTAATACCTGGCATTAGATCCAAGATGGCTCAACATTCAAAATTATCTTTAAAGCAACGGGACTGAGTCTGCAACCACATTTTGCTTTAGAACACGGGGAAAGAAGGAGGCACTGTTGCAGGCCCACTGGCCACTCATCCAAACTCTATGATCAATTCCATTTAAGAATGAGAGTTGGTCATAGATACCTTCTTTTGGGAAAAAGTTTACACTGAGTCTACTAAGAAGGATGACTCGCTGTGCTCTTGATACATGAACAGGCGAGAGTAGTGACTGGATTCTTAACATTCTTCTTCCCGTTCCTGTTTACCTCGAGGGAGAATGCTCCTTCACCCTACATACATTCAGATATGTTTATTTCTTAACATTTTTTCTTTTTAAAACTGCAAGGCGAGGAGCATAGGGTATCTCAATATTATCTCCTTAATTAAAAAACTCACGTGTGATATGGTCAACACATCAGTGTGGCCAATATTGTCATATGTCCATCGACCCAGGTCATGTCACAGTATCTACTGCTTGTACATAAGAGCACAACGGTTAATAATGCGATTCTTTAAACTGCAACGATTCACACTGTGGGTATTATTAGTCACAAACAGATCTGTTTGTGACTTGATAAAGTCACTGTGTGGGCGTAACGTTGTCATTAAAGGATACCCTTATAATGCATTTGTGTATGTATATACCTTGTCAGTATTTTAGTGGGAGAGGGCTGGTAGAAATGTACCTGTCGGGGTCGACATACATATGCTTGTGGAGGAATGATTAGAGTATTGTTTGTGTATTAAAACAGTGACATTTGAAATGAATGAAGTCCAGCTTCATTCATTATACATGAATTTTAAAGTCATACAAATGCAGGAAGCTAAAACATAACTGCCATACTGACCAACACAATAACAATGGGGATAAGAGGATTAATATCTCAGGAAAGACACACAGTTGTTGGAATGAGAGTAGTAAAGGGAAAAAAATGTTAACATTTGAGAGATATTAAAACATTCGTTTCAAATAGGGCTTATCCTACTGCTTGTGAGGTGAGAGGACCTCACTAAAATTCACCATGGTTGACCCTCTGCACTTCTACGATTCAGCATAACCTTCTTGATCTCGTATTGTTCAGCATTACTGATCATATGTACTTTTATTAAGTAATTAAAATACTTCAGAATAGTCCAGACACGGAGCTAAATATTCGACGACGGGTTTTGGTCATAATAATAATAATAATAATAATAATAATAATAATAATAATTATAAAGAATAAACCTCTGTTATTTTATCCGTCAGAAAATAAGGCAAGTGCCTCCTGACACGGGTCTTATCCATCCTGACGACCCCTTAATTATACAAAAACCCATGTTTTCTCATACTCTTATAAAATCAGAGTGAACAGTTCCTAAGACAGAAACATTTTCTTTAAAAAAATATTTAAGTGTTTGCTCAGGTGTCTCTTTTCAAAACATACTTGTAATTCCCAGTGACACTAATAGATAACACACAACTTCAGGGTCACTGAAAAACCTTGTAGTTCTCCATACCCAGTTTTTACCACTATTTTGTGTACTCGCCTAATTAACTTAATTGTGGTTACAGGGGTCGAGACTCGGATTGTTTTGTGCGTGTGTGTGTGTGAATTAATAATTTCCTATTTGTTTCCAACCCTGGCAGGTGTGGAAAAGCAGCAAGGTTGGGTTTGTGTGGGTGGCGGCTGTGATGATGGGTGGCATAGTGGGTAGTGATCTACCTGGTCCATCAACTATCATCAACAAGGACATCAACAACTTTAAATCCAGAAAACAACTGATGTCAGTCTAGATACAGAGAGCCAAAAAGGGGAAAATAAGCGAAAAAGTCTAAAACACAAGTTTATAATTTAAACCTGACTTAATAACAGTGGCAGTGTTAGGGGGTGAGGTCACTACAGGGGCAGTTATATTACACAGACTAAAGTTAGCCTGAACGGATTAAATAAGTTTATTTAGATACAGGTCCACTTAAGAACAATTGTCTTTCATAAAATATACAAGACAAGCCAGGGGGAGAATAGAAATCTTCAGCTCAAGATCTTTCAAACTTCTTCTTGCATCATCAGGAGCAAATTCAATGTAGCAAAACTGGACACGTGGAATGAGGGGAAATTTTCTCCCCTGGCTAAAGCCGGGGGAGATGGCTAAAACCCGGGGGGTAGGGTTTTAAAGCAATGTGAGATGGCAAAAGCTGGGGGGGGGGGGGGGGGAGGAATGTCTAAAGTAAAAGGGGAAAGAGCAAAAGTCAGTGAAAATGGCTAAAGCCAAACATGATGAATATACCCCGGGGTTTCAGCAGGACGCCACAACTCATAGTGGCGCAGGAACACTGTTAGGAGGTGGTCGTGGAAGATTAACGAGGCTCATTATCAGTCTACAAAATATTGTAACATAATGTCGATTCTTGAGGAAATAGACGTCTCAGTACCAAGGTCTGCTATGTGCCGCTCTATTAGCGCTTAGTCTCAGCATAACAATAACTCGCAATGTTTCGGTCCCACCTGGAGAGCGAAACGTCACCACAATAAAATGTCACATTAACTGCATCTTTGTCTATTAACCTAACATACAAATTATGCTTCAAACCCGATAGATATGACTGATATATGATAGTAATATTTTCCCATACAATTTCCTTACAAATTTATTCAGTCATCTTTTCAAATAAATTTTTTAAAGGTTTTAAAATATTGGATGTAATACCCGAACGGTAATTAATTCATATTTTGCATTAATAAATCTACTTTCATATAAATAAAAAGTACTGGCAATTTTGTCAACCAACCACCATCGACTTTACAAACTGTGTTAATTTGTTCTTGAAAATAGTCTTCACTCTGTTTACCCGTCTAAGTTGCCAGATATTATTTCTGTCCAGGAGTGTCCGGGAACTTTTTTCCGCCCCCTCTACCAATGCTGGATAGTAAAGAATAACCATGTCTCTACACTATTACAAAAGATTTAATAAACCTTAACACTGCAAAGTTAATCTTCTGTTCTTCTCTTCCCTACCAGTCCCCGGGGACGTGTAAAAGGTAACCCCAACTTCAACAACACACATTTCATAAACCCCAGCCCCAGGACATATATAGGGGCCTGCACCTGACATCAACCATGTTGACGTAACATCTGTCAGATGAGGTTCGATTTAATCAATCTTAATATCAGTCACCCAGATGACAACGGTTTTTGTGTGTATGACTTCCTGATGGTGCTGGTGGCATGTCGTGTCCCCAAATTGTGGCTCAACAGTGGTCAACATTGTGAGAGATTTTGGTTTTCCAGTGAGTAAAAATTTGGGGACACAGTAGATGTTGCCAGGATCTACCTTGACGTATCGAGGATGTTTTGTATCCTCACAGAAATTCCTTAGTGTTTGACAAATATTTTACCCTTTTCGTTTCCCCTCCTTCATATTTTCAAAATTTTTACTTCAATCTGTGATGAAGATCTGGCATAAGGAGAGAGAGAGGGGGAGGGAGAGAAAAAGAGGGGGAGAGGGAGACGGAGGGGGAGAGGAGAGGGAGGAGAGAGGGGGGGAGGGAGAGAGGGGAGAGAGGGGGGGAGAGAGGGAAAGGGGGGGGGAGGGGGGAAAAAGATTGTTTAAAAGGGCCCGTTTACCACAGCTCGTCAAGTCTGAAAGCCATTTCCCTCCCCCGTTAAATGCCCCGCTGGCTATCGATGCCAAGCTCCTCAATGCAAAATTTTTTACCCCTCCCCCCGTATAATCCTAGGGGACCTCTTCCCCTTTCCCTTCCACTACATATTTACAAAACCCCCAAATGACCCACTTTACCCCACCCTCTCTCAATGTCCAAACCATTCAACCTCTCTTCAAATTTAGATAAATTTTTTGTTAACCCCTGCACCCCCCTCACCCAAAAAACTATGGATTTTTCCCATAAGGTTAGGTAAGGTTCGTCGGGAAAAAGTGTTTCCTGGGGGGTCTTTGTAGTGAAACCTGCCATGGGGGTTTTTGGTGTCTCACCGAGGAATTCCGGGGCATCGGTTCACCTTTATAAAAATTTGGTATAGTTATAACCTTTAATAATTTCAAAAGGCTGTTGTTTTTTGGGATTCGCTGGGCTCCCCCGGGGCCCCGGTCTTTCCAGATGGTGTCCGGCCTTGGTCCCTGTTTGGGGGGTGTCTGGACGCTCCATGGGAGGAGGTACAAGTACCTCCTCGCTTCGGGCCAAACTGTTCCACCCTAGCTCCATTCCCGCCCCACGGGGCTGTAGGGGAAGTAGGCTCTGGTCTGCCATTTCCCTCCCTCAGGGTGCTCGTGGGGTGGCAGTCTTGTGATCTGCAGGTGATAACAACTCTGGCTCAGGCGCTCCCCGCCCCAGGAGGGGTTTGGGGAAAAATGGCGTCTTTCCACAAGGTGTTGAACAATTCATATTTGTCCTTTTACTTAAAAAATTTTTGACTCCATAATTTTATGTAAATACACGAAAACGTCCCCTAAAAACTGAATAAATTTCCCCAAGAGACATTTTTTATACTTTTTTATCTGTGGTATTCGTGATAATCATTTCCCGTGTGGAAGTTTTCGAATAAAAAATTCGTAATAATTTCCCCGGTTTAACTTAAGGTATGTGGAAAGGGAAAATCGTAGGATGGGGGTGTGTTCTTTTCTCTTAAAACAGTTCTATAACCGGGTGTTGCCATGCATTTGGAAAAATTTTTAAAGTTTAAAGCCCAACAACGGTAGCTACGTTTATAGAAAACGAAAAATCCGTAAAGAAATTCTTTTTACCCACTAAATGTGAACCCTTTTTTTGGGGTTCATGGGAAATAAGGATGGTTTGTAAACTAGCTCTCGCAATGAAACCTTCCAGTATAAAATTTTTTTGGCGCTTTTGGGTTTGTCTCAAGTCTTACAGTGCGGCTGATCACCCGTCGAGGTTTTTTGTTGGGTTAAATCTTTTGTATTGCAAGTAAATCATTGTCAAATACATTCATAATTTTTTGGATTAAGAGCATAAAAAATTTTTTGGATTTTTAACCCCAGAGAGGATTAGCACCAAGGGGAAAAAGAGAAAATCAGTGCGTTATTGAGGCTGTCTTTTTTCTTTTGGAGTCCCTTTAGTTTGTCCCCCCAAGATGCGACTCACAACAGTCAACTAACATGTAAATCACTGGGTGAACTTGAAATAAGGACAGGGGGGGTGGGCGCTGTGGTATTCGTGCTGCTGCTACTTGCAGGCTGTATTGGGCTAGAGTGTAAACCTGCATGAATAAAGTAGCTTTACTAAAACTTTTCTCACAGATTCTCTAGGTAACAGAGTGCTCCAGTCCTTCACCTGAGGTACATTGTACATGGAAGTTGACCTCATCTGTGGAGGATGCTATTCGGCAGATGCTTTCTGCCGCTTCTTGCAAAGAGAAATTGGTTTTCAGGTAATCAAACAACGTCATTAAATCAGGAGAGTCTCATTACAGCCCGCGACAGCACGTGCAAAGCGAAGTAAGATGCATGTGCTAGATCCAAAAGGACTTTTTATTTAATGAATAATTCAGATTTTCAAAGTATGTCGAATATTTTTTTGTTACTTAAGGAGCAGATTTAAGGAAGTCAGTATGAAAGCAAAACAATATCGAAAGGGTCCTCAGCCTCTCGAATAATATTTGCTCAGCATTAGAGCAGATGACGGCGGAGGTAAATTCTGCGTGCTCGTTGATAGAGGGCAAGTCCACACAGAATATGGCCTAACCAGAAACTCGAACCTGACAATTCTTACAGAGTGGGACAGGGTGCCCCTCCATGAATACCCATATGAGAAGACAGGAGAGAGAGAAGTCTCACCCAACCTCGAATAATGATGAAAGGAAGACGGCCAGAAACTTATACTTGGTTTAGTAGAGTGCATTTGTTATATGCCAAGATAAGACCAAAACGGTGTTGCCAACGGGTTGCAAATGTTTTAGGTGGTTGAAATCACAGCACAATAGTCCTATTGAATGGAACACTTTCAATATGAAACTGGGAGCTCATGTATCTGCTGACCGCGCAGCAGTGTCTGCCTGTTCATTGCCCTTGTACATCAACAGACCAGGGGACCCCAACAAAAAAAAATTTTATGCTTGCTACTGATACGGGCATAACCAAGTTGGCATACGAAGATCCAGGGCGATGATGAGGTGAATCAAATTTTCGTATAGCTGCAAAGCCTAAGGGAGTCTGAAACGACCATGAATGTCCGACACAGCATTGATGCTAAAGCGTATAAGTGCTACGAGATGGCATACAATTCAGCTGTAAAAATACTAGCCGAGGCTAATAAATGCCCCCGTACGACGCTGTTTGGAAAAACACCTGCTGCAAATCCAGACCGTCAGAAGATTGGAACAATCGGTGTATACTTCGATGGCATGAGAATGAGACTGGAGTGATTACGAAAAAAGAAAGCAAGACAGCAAACCGTAGGTATTTGGGTTTTCGCGCATGACAGTTGGGGAAGATACAGATAGAACGTCGGAACCTTTCCCTAGGGGAAGGGAAAAGTTAGATGCGACGTGTACATTGAAAGGTTGGCAACTGTTGATGAAGACAAAAGTGAATGTTGTTGAAGTAAAGGGACAAATAAGGAAACTTCTACTAACATCTGTTACCATACTATGTATGGAAGGGAATTGCGCAGTTCATGAGAGCGGCACCAAAATAGTAGAGGCCATGAGCATCACCGTGATCGGGTCAGGATAGAAAATTCGTCTCTGCATAGAAGCTCGCACGAGGTAAGAGCGAACGCCCCAGGCATAAACATAATCCCTGGGATGGATGGGTTCAAGGCTAGAAAGAGTTGTAGGAGAGGCTGCTGATTATATCTGGTTATCATAATCTAGTTTCGATAAAATTAGGGCAGATGCAGGTGACGGATGTTCTAGGATCAAAGCCCCATGAAGGATGAGCGAGGATTTTAAGGAAGTCAGCGGGTCTGACAAGTTGCCTTCAAGGAAGCAAATATGAGGTTTCCAGGGATGACCATCGGTTCAAACAGAAGGCCGAGAAACATGACAGTATCACAGTCTGGGATTACGTGAACCATACAGGTACACTGGATTATCAAGGATGATTAGATCGTATAGCAAAAGTAATTAGGTGAGATTAGTAGTAGAAACTTAAAACCCATGAGCAGGTGGCCCAATTGGAGGTAAACACATGGTTGACCGCATGTTGGAGAGAAACTGCAATGAGGAACAGCCAGCTTATGCACAAGCTATGCAAAGTTATAGTTGGGTCATGTGCCTTCTCAAGATCAAAAAAGATGGCATTAACTGAGTGTTAGGTGAGACCGTTGCAAAACAGTTAGTTTATCTCTATTTCGAAACGTTTTCACTCCCTATATAGGGAGGGTGTGAAGGGGCAGTTCGGGGGGCGCGTTTGTTGCTCCGTCAAAAATAACTGCGTGTCTTGATAGCTGTGGTAGGGATCAAGAATGCGGAAAATAAGCGTGGTGCAACCCATAAAGTGCATATACTCCCCTTTGAACACAAACAAAAAGGGATATATCAGGTGAACGCTAAATAGGAAAATATGGATTATAGTGTTCACATAGAGAGTGTGGTGGAGAAACGGTTAACGTGGGCAATGACTGACCCAGCACTAGTGAATTATTGCGGGTGTCGACACAAGTGGAAATAAACGAATATCGATCATCTCTCTATAAGTAATATAGTGGTGAACAAGGATATATATGTGCAGTGGCATAGTGAACTAAATTGTAGATAAGGAGTAATCTAAATTATCCCCAAGTATAGAGTACAATATTAGAGTAGAAAGGGGAATATTTACTAGCGACTGGCACTAGCAATAAACTATCGCCAGAGGTCCAGTGAAGTGTTCTAAAACGGAATAAGTAACTAACTATAGTCATAAGTATGAAAACGTAGTGATGGTAGCATTGAGGTGCAGGGAATCACAGCATACATAAATTGAGCATACGAACGTTACCCTCTACTAAACAGGGATTAATCTTTTCCTTAGAAGTGTAGGGGAAGAAGTTGGCGTAGCTAGTGATGTGTGGAGTGTGGGCAAGTCTAGCTCACACCCGCCCCCTGCACCTAACCTACACCACTCACCACCCTGTGCCACCACCCACCATACACCACCACCATCCCTACACCACCACCCACCTGCTCCACCACCCACCCTTACACCCTCCACCCACCTGCCACCACCACCCACCTGCACCACGCACCCCACACCACCCTGCACCCACCACCCACCTACACCAACCACCCCACCCTACACCCACCCTACACACCCCCACATACTGCAAATTGGTTCGTATAAATAATCTTGCATATTACTGGCACATGCAAGAGAAGGTAAAGTGGAAATCAGTCTTCTTCCGTGGCATACAGTTGGTAGTCGGTTACAGACAGGATGTCGCACAGCATATCTGTGGGAACATGTAAAAAATCCTTGAAGGAAATCCTAGAATCGCATGCAACCTAGCTCTTCCAAACACCATTCTCTTGTTACTAGGACTAAATACAGCCTCAAAAATGACCTCGAACTAGCAAGGGTGTTCTGGTTGTGCAATAAAGGATGTAGAAAAACTTTGGGCAGGTATCAGAAAGGTACTAGGAGAGTAATAAATGATAAAAATAATCAAAGGAACAGAAACAAGGATGACCTCTTGGATAATAGATCTACAAAAAAATATATAAACATGGATGAAGTGGTGGAAAGGATAGTGTAATCAAAAAATGCAGTAATGTCCATACCACAACAGATGGACTCGAATACACCTAGTCACCCACATGGTGCTATAGCACAGACCCATCCCCCTGTCATCGCACTGATACCCACAGTGCTGGTGCTGGCCCAGGCTCCCAGGCATAGCACCAATACCCTCAGTGCTGGTTGCTGGCCCAGACTCAGCCCCACCCCCCCTGCCCCAGTGCTGACCCAGACCCAGCCCCCCAGCCATTACTGCTCAGCCCAGACTCTCCCTAGGGACACTACCCAAAAAAACCACCACAAAAACAGTAAATATAAAACCATCATTGCACAAGACGTGGGCCCACAGTACCGATGATTGGAGAGGCGTCTCCTCTTCCTCTATGGGGAAAGTAGATGGAATCCACGGACGGGGTTGGCCCTGGCTTGGTTACGGAGGATTATAGTTGCGTCCCAGAACCTGCAGAAATTGGACAACACACCTCCCAACATTCTCAACCAAAGGTGGGAATTTGTTGCAAAATATTATGCTTGGGGCATCGGGTAAGCATGAAAATAAACAGGGGGAAAAATTGGGACATGCAACTTTGACCATCCAAAAAAATGTAGCGACCTCCCTGTCTAAAGGAGTGTGTCGTTCTTCTTCCTGTACTTTCTATTCACCCAAAAATGTGCCACTCTCGGTCCTCCAGAAGCAGTTGTACAATCGAATGCCCTGCTTACCATCTAAAAGGGAACCAGGAGGCACGAGACCCTACAAGACAAACAAATAGTAGCTACGACAACCCAATTCAGGTGATTTTTTAGTGGCAGCTGAAAACGGAAAAAAGAAAATGGAAGGAAATAACAAAAATAAGTCCACCACCTGGAGCTTGTTGGACTGGAGGCGCAGCCAAGTGGCCACCCATAGGCCCTCAGAATTATTTCAAACTTCTGATTGCGATAACAAATCCCCCACAAAAAAGGAATACAACCTCGTTCTATTTGCTATCTATACAGGGCCTTAAGCCATCCACCACACAAAATACTTTTATCAGTGGACTTCTAGTGGAGCTAATGCAATGTTTGCAGCCTTCACAGAGACTCACAAAAAGATCACTTTGACAGTGAAATATGGATAAGTGGTGTCAACCTTTTTAGATGCGACCAGAAAAAAACAGGCACAAGGGGGGGTTGTGGCCTGTATGACAAAGAAGTCCCTTATCTGCAAGGAGTTGCTGAACACCACAAATGAGGTAGTTGAAGAGTTCTATCAATACAGATCGGAACCCAAACCTAGGTCTTTGTGGTTGTATCAAGCACCAGATGCAACCTCCCAAAAGTTCAGGAAACAGCTACTGAAAATCGATTACTGTTTGGAAAACCTTCCAGCTCATCCATCAAAATCTTACTGCTTGGTGAATTCAACCTAAGGCATACAAAATGGAAGAATGTAGCAATAATGTTTTAGAGCTGAAACATTCCCGGAGTTAGGCAGGATGATAAGGTCACACACACATGAGCTACTATGTCTCTGCGAAAAACACACTTAAGCCAGCAGATAGTGGAGCACCAAGGACTTGAAAACACACTTGACCTTAATCTTCACAAATAATGAGGACCTGATAGTGACATAAGAATATCAAAACAAACTAATTCGATCACAATCTAATCTGAAGTCCAGACGTTAATGCATAGGGGTCCGAACAACAGATTGCATGATACCTGTGAAGGTGTCTTCATCAAATACAATTTCAACAAACAAGACAATCAACTGGGACAGGTAAAACCTTGTCCTAAACGAAACATGATTGGGAAGATGTCTTAAGTGACATGGACCAAACCAGTGCCTTGAAAGATCAAACTTCCTGGTAGCCGAAAAGCATTGTTTAGGCTTATTCCCTAAGAAAGATGAAAGGGAGCAGGAGTTAAAAAACTGGAAAGAAAAAAAACGCTCCCTCTACAGACACGACGAGAGTCACTGAGCTCCTCAGGAGTGCTAGAATATCTGATACATGAAGGGGGCCACTGACCAGGGAGTGGAAAACTTTCGAACTTAAGCTAAATGACTCTTAAGGAACCAGGAGTGAAGGCATGGAGGAGCTTAAGCTATTAGTGAAATTGAATGTAAATTCAAAATATTTCTTTTCATATGCCAAAAACAAGGCATATTACACCTATTCTGTATCGGGCCCTTACTCGACAGGATGGGACTTACACAGGACGACAACAAGTGGAAATGGGTGCAAATATTGAAATCCCAGTCGACTCTGTGTTTAGTGAACCATAATCGTCTGAGGATCGAGACCCCAAATGATTTTCTTCATGAATGAGCCTCAAAAACTCCATAAATGTATTGCCAGATTTCGACATTACCCTTAACTCCGATAAGATTTCGAAAAAAGCCATTGACAACATGCCTATGCACTCAGCCCCGGGCCCAGACTCTGGAACTCTGTTTTCATTAAGACCTGCAAGAAACCCCTCTTCGCGTTGCCCTAGTACACTATGGAGGAGGAGCTTGGACGTGGGGTGAATTCCACAGTCACTAAAACAAGGATATAGCCCCCACTCCATAAAGGTGGCAGCAAAGCATTAGCTAAGAACTTTAGACAATAGGACTCTGACATCCCACATAATAAAAAATTTGAAAGAGTGCCTAAGAAGCAGGATAGCAAATCCACCTGGGATTCCCAAAATCGCAACATTCCAGGGCAACATGGGTTCAGGGCAGGTCGCTCCTGCCTCTCAAACTATGGATCACTATGACATGGCCTTGGATGCACGGGAAAAGAAAATAAAAATGCAAAAGTAATTCACAGACTTGAAAAAGCTTTTTGACAAATGCATCATGGCGTAATAGCCCATAAAAAATTTCTAAAAAAATAACGGGGAAAGTGGGGGAGGGATCTTAAAACTCCAAAAAAAATCGAACAAAAAAGAGTAGGGTCAACAGAGTTAAACGGAGGCTGAATAGTAAGAGCTCTCTTCCAAAAGGGGCCAGTACCGCCCCCTCTTATTCCTTATCCTCATATCAACATAAACGAGATATACACCCAGCCCCTATCCCCCTTTGCGGATGATACTAGGATCTCATGAGGCTGCATCTGCTGAGGACGGGTTAACCTCCAAAAAGATATAAAAAAAATTTTTTCCAGTGGGAACGTAAACAATATGATGTTAAATTGGGGAAAAATTTCCAACACCCCGTTATGGAAAATGGAGGAGAAAATAACTAACGAGTATATACGACCCGGCCATACAAAAGCGAAAAATAATGTAAGGGACCTGGGAAGTATTGTCTGAGGATCTCACTTTCAAGGATCACAACAGTGCCACGATCGCAGTGAAAGAAAATAAAGGGATAGAAAATGAGAACTTTAAAAACGAGAGATGCCAACCCAGATGACCTTTTAAAAATCACTTGTTCTCTCTAGGTGGATACGCTGTACTTTAACTCTCCATACAAAGCGGGTGAAATCGCAGATCTAGAGGTACAGGATCCCCTACTGCACTAAAGTTCTGTCAAGCACCTTAACCTGGAACGCTTGGAAGCACTTGCTTGTACTCGTTGGAAACGCGGAGGGGGAGATAATCTAATCTCACTTTGGAAAATTTGGAAGGAATGGTCCCCCAAAATTTCACACAGAAAACCTCCCTCGAAAGTAAAAGACTGGGCAGGCGATGCAAAATGCCGCCCAAAAAAAAGTAGGGGGGCCATTGGTACACTAAGAGAAAACACCTAAGGTCCCCGGGGCCCAAAAATGTTCAAAAGCCTCCCCTCAAGCTTTGGGGAATTGCCAATAAACCCCTGGCTGCCTTTAAGAGGGCTGACGATACCTAAACGGGGGCCGGACAGCCCGGGGGTGTGGCTCGACTCGGACTGCGTGGGCCACATAACAGCCTAGTTGTCGGCCCCATTTCCTCGGGGGGCCTGGCATGGACCGGCCGCGGGGGCTTGATCCCGGAATAACCTCCGGGAACCTCCCGGTACAAAAGTAGGCTTCTTTTCGAGTACAAAAAAGTTTATAGAAGCGAAGAGACTTAAGACGTGTTAAACAGTCCATCACCCTTAAAGTTTTGAGGTGGTCAGTCCCATCTGGAGAAAAGGGTTGTTTTGGTCTGAACAATATTGTTTCAGACTACGGAAAATGCTTGTTGGCGAGGTATTCACAAAAAGGTTGCATGTAATTAAGACTGGTGAGTAGAATACAAAATAGAACCTCAGAGTCTAGGGCTGCAAAAGGGGTTAGTACAGGGGACTGTGGAAGGGGATTGCAGGGAAGACCATCAAATTGGGCCCCCAGAAGTTGGGGTTCTCTTAGTAACTCGGGAAAAAGAAATATGGGGAAG
>NC_069495.1:858813-878426 GCF_026875155.1 Cherax quadricarinatus
TGAAATTTAAAATCTTAATGAAGGTTCTTAGTAAAGTATCTATTAATTAATCTTAGAAAAGACTCTTAGTAAGGAATCATAGTAAAGAATCTTAGTGACGAATCTTAGTAAAGAATCATAGTAAAGAATCTTATTAAATAATATTAGTAAAGTATCATAGTAAAGAATCTTAGTAAAGAATCTTAGTAAAGAAACTTAGAAAAGAATCGTAGTAAGGAATATTAGTAAAGAATAATAGTAAAGAATCTCTGTGAGGAAACATAGTAAAGAATCTTGGTAAAGAATCATAGTAAAGAATCATGGTCAAGAATCATAGTAAAGATTCTTAGTAAAGAACCATAGTAAAGAATCTTAGTAAAGAATGTTAGTAAAGAAACTTAGTCAAAAATCTTAGTAAAGAATCATAGCAAAGAATCTTAGTAAAGAATCATAGAAAAGAATCTTGGTAAAGAATCTTTGTAAAGAATCTTTGTAAAGAATCTTAGTAAAGAATCATAGTAAAGAATCTTAGTAAAGAATGTTAGTAAAGAAACTTAGTCAAAAATCTTAGTAAAGAATCATAGCAAAGAATCTTAGTAAAGAATCATAGAAAAGAATCTTGGTAAAGAATCTTAGTAAAGAATCTTTGAAAAGAATCTTAGTAAAGAATAATAGTAAAGAATCACAGAAAAGAATCATTGTAAGAATCATAGTAAAGAATCATAGTGAAGAATCTTTATGAAGAATCTTTGTAAAGAATCTTAGTAAAAAACCATAGTAAATAATCATAGCAGAGAATCTTAGTAAAGAATCGTAGAAAAAAATCACAGTAAAGAATCATAGTAAAGAATTTTGGTAAGGAATCCTAATAAAGAAACTAAGTTAAGAATATTAGTAAAGAATCTTAGTACAGAATCTCAACAAAGAATCCTAGTAAAGAAACATAGTAAAGAATCTTAGTAAAGATTCTTAGCAAAGAATCTTAGTAATGAACCTTAGTAAAGAATATTAGTAAACACTCTTAGTAAAGAATCTTAGTTAAGAATCTCTGTAAAGAATAATAGTACAGAATCTTAGTAAAGAATCTTAATAGGGAATATTAGTAAAGAATCTTAGTAAACAATCTTAGTAGTGAATCTTAATAAAGAATCTTAGTAAAGAATCTCAGTAAAGTATCTAAGAAAGGAATTATAATAAGGAATCATAGTAAAGAATCTTAGTAAAGAATCATAGTAAGGAATCATAGTAAAGAATCTTAGTAAACAATATTAGTAAGGAATATTAATAGAGAATCATGGTAAAGAATCTTAGTAAAGAATCTTAGTGAAGTATCTCATTAAAGAATCTTAGTAAGGAATCATAGTAAAGAATCATAGCAAAGAATCTTAGTAAATAATCATAGTAAACAATCTCAGTAGGTAAACATAGAAAAGAATCTTAGTAAAGAATCTTAGTAAAGAATATTAGCAAAGAATATTAGAAAAAAATCTTAGTAAAGAGTCTTCGAAAAGAATCATAGTTAAGAATCATAGTAAAGAATCATAGTAAAGATTCGTAGTAAAGAATCTTAGTAAAGAATCTTAGTAATGAATCTCAGTAAGGAAACATAGTAAAGAATCTTAGTCAAAAATCTTCGTAAAGAATCTTAGTTAAGAATGATAGTAAAAAATCTTAGTAAAGAATCTTAGGAAAGAATCATTGTATAGAATTATAGTAAGAGTATTAGTCAAGAATCATAGTAAAGAATCTTCATAAAGAATCTTAGTAAACAATATTAGTAAAGAATCTTAGTATAGAGTCTCAGTAAAGAACCTTTGTAAAGAAAATTAGTAAAGAATCTTAGAAAAGAATCATAGTAAATAGTCTTAGTAAAGAAACACAGTAAAGATTCTTTGTAGAGAATCTTAGTAAAGAATCTTGAAAAAGAATCTTAGCAAATAATCATAGTAATGAATCTTAGAAAAGAATCTTAGTAAAGAATCATAGTAAAGAATCTTAGTGATGAATCTTAGTAAAGAATCATAGCAAAAAATCTTAATAAAGAATATTAGTAAAGAATATTAGTAAAGAATCTTAGTGATGAATCTTAGTAAAGAATCATAGTAAAGAATCTTAGTAATGAATCATAGTAAAGAATCTTAGTATAGATTCTTAGTAAAGAATCTTAGTAAAGAATCTTAGTAAGGAATATTAGTAAGGAATCATAGTAAAGAATCGTAGTAAACAATCTTAGCAGAGAATCATAGTAAAGAATCATAGTAAAGAATCTCAGTAAGGAAACATAGTAAAAAATCATAGTAAAGAATCTTAGTAAAGAATCTTTGTAAAGAATCTTAGTAAAGAATCATAGTAAAGAAACTTAGAAAAGAATCATAGTAAAGAATCTTAGTAAAGAATCATAGTAAGGAATTATAGTAAAGAATGATAGTAAAGAATTTTAATAAATAATCTTAGTAAAGAATATTAGCAAAGAATCTTAGTATAGAATCTCAGTAAAAAATCTTAGTAAAGAATATTAGTAAAGAAACTTAGAAAAGAATCATAGTAAAGAATCTTACTAAAGAAACTTACTAAAGAATCATAGTAAAGAATCTTAGTAAAGAATCTTAGTAAAGGATATTAGTAAAAACTCTTAGTAAAGAATCTTAGCAAAGAATCTCAATAAAGAATCATAGTATAGAATCATTTTAATGAATCTTAGTAAAGAATCAATGTAAATAATCGTAGTTAAGAATCTTAGAAAAGAATCTTCATAAAGAATCTATGTAAAGAATCATAGTAATGAATCTTAGAAAAGAATCTTAGTAAAGAATCATAGTAATGAATCATTGAAAAGAATCTTAGTAAAGAATCTCAGTAAAGAATTTTTGTAAAGAATATTAGTAAAAATCAAGGTAAAGAATCATAGTAAAGAATCTTAGTGATGAATCTTAGTAACGAATCATAGTAAAGAATCTTAATGAAGAATATTGGTAAAGAATCATATTAAAGAATCTTAGTAAAGAATCTTAGTAAAGAATCTTTGTAAATAATATTAGTAAAAATCATGGTAAAGAATCATAGTAAAGAATCTTAGTGATGAATCTTAGTAACGAATCATAGTAAAGAATCTTAATGAAGAATATTGGTAAAGAATCATAGTAAAGAATCTTAGTAAAGAATCATAGTAAAGAATCTTAGTAAAGAATCATAGTAAAGAATCTTAGTAAAGAATCTAAGTAAAGGATATTAGTAAAAACTCTTAGTAAAGAATCTTAGCAAAGAATCTCAATAAAGAATCATAGTATAGAATCATTTTAATGAATCTTAGTAAAGAATCAATGTAAATAATCGTAGTTAAGAATCTTAGAAAAGAATCTTCATAAAGAATCTATGTAAAGAATCATAGTAATGAATCTTAGAAAAGAATCTTAGTAAAGAATCATAGTAATGAATCATTGAAAAGAATCTTAGTAAAGAATCTCAGTAAAGAATTTTTGTAAAGAATATTAGTAAAAATCATGGTAAAGAATCATAGTAAAGAATCTTAGTGATGAATCTTAGTAACGAATCATAGTAAAGAATCTTAATGAAGAATATTGGTAAAGAATCATAGTAATGAATTTAGCAAAGAATCATAGGGGAAGAATCACAGTAAAGAATCTTAGTAAATAATCTAAGCAAGGAATCTTAGTAAAGATTCTTAGTAAAGAATCTTAGTAAAGAATATTAGTAAATAATCATTGCAAAGAATCATAATAAACAATCTGAGTAATGAATCATAGTAAAGAATCATAGTAAAGAGTCTTAATAAAGAATCTTATTAAAGAATCATATTATTATTGTTATAATCAAAAAAAAGCTCTAAGCCACAAGGGGTACACAGTGATGCAGGGTAGGGAAGGAAGCGAGGGTATCAGGCGGCAGAAGTGGGGAGGGAATGATTAGTAGGTTACAGAAAACAGCAGGGCAGGGGATAGTGTAGGGGTAGAGGGTAGCAAGAGATTGAGGTAGAAAGGGCTGAATTTATCATCAGAGTTTGTGGAGTAAGTCAGTTGTTGTCAAAAAGTCAATGAGAAAGTCCAGATGAAAGGTGGTTCCATCAGCAATAAGGGAAGGTAAAGAGAGAGCAGCGGAGCAACGACGCAAAGATGATGTTGGAAGTAAATTCTGCGTGCTCGTTGATAAAGTGGGCAGTCTAACAGAATGTAGCTGACCGATAATGGAACCTGACATTTCTCACAGAGATATCCATGAGTAAGACGAGTATGGCTAATGCGAAGGCGGGAGAGAGAGTAGTCTCCCAACCTCGACACTGGTGACAAGAAGACGGCCAGTAACCTATACTCGGTTTAATAGAATAAAGTTTGTTATTGATCAGAGCAGACCAACGTTGTTGCCAACGGGTGTGAAGGTGGGTAGCTATTACAGCAAAATAGTCCGGAAATGGAACACCTCAATATGAAATTGGTAGGTCATGTACTGCTGACCGCGCTGCGTGTCTGCCTGTTCATTGCCCTGTACGTCAACATGACCAGGGACCCAAACAAAAAACAATATCTTCATTCTTGGTAGAGATATGGCATAACCAAATTTGGACATAAAATTTTCCCGTGTAGCCTGTAGAGCACTAAGGGAGTCTGAGACAACCACAAATGATGACACAGGTATAGATGCGATAAAAATAATGCTGCATACAATTCAGCAGCAAAAATTGTTTGCCGAAGATAGTAAATGCCCTCGCGACGCTCTCGGAAACACTGTGCGAATCCGACGCCTTCAGAAGATTTAGAGCCATCTGTGTACACGGCGATGGCATGAGAATGAGAGTGGAAGTGGGTCAAAAAAAAAGCGGAGCGGTAAGCCACGTGGGCAGTTGGACTTTCGAGCAGGCAGTGAGAAAGAACAGACCCGAACAGCTGGAACTTCCAAGGGGGGTAGGGAAAAGTGAGATGCTACATGAACATATAAAGGCGGTAACTGAAGGGAAGACAAAAGCGAATGTAGGCGAAGAGAGAAGGGATGGAGCAAACAGGGGCAGTGAACAAATAAAGAATGTCTACTAATATCAGTGACCATTTTATAAATGGAAGGATTGCGGAGATTGTGAGAGCGTACATATTTAGCGAAGGCAATGGACATCACGACGATCAGACAAGGATGGAACATTCGCTTTTGCATAGAGGCTCTCAACAGGGGAAGAGCGAAAAGCACCCAGGCAGAAACGAAAACCTTGGAGATGGATGGGGTTAAGGCTAGAGAGAGTAGCAGAATGACCGCTGAATAGATCTGGTCACCATAATCGAGTTTTGATAAAATGAGGGCTGAATGTAGGTGAAGGAGAGTTCGACGATCAGCTTCCCATGAAAGATGAGCAAGGGATTTAAGAAGGTTCAGCCGGCTGTGACAAGTTCCCTTCAGAGAGGTAATGTGGGTTTCCGGATAGCTACGGTCAAAGAGAAGGCCTAGAAACCTGACTGTATCACGTTCAGGGTTACTGGAGCCATAGAGGTACAAAGGATGATCGGAGATGACAGAGCATCTAGTGAACTAATTTGGTGAGTTTTGGTATGGAAAATTTAAACCCATGCATGGTGGCCCAATTAGAAACACGGCCGACCAATGCTGGAGAGAAACTGTAATTGAGGCGACAGTCAGCGCCTGCCAGCAATTGCAAAGTCATCAACATAGAGTGATGACCTAATATTGGATGGAAGAACAGAGGCGAAATGATTTATAGCAAGGAGAAAAAAATTTTGTGCTCAGAACACACCCCTGAGGGAACACCTTCAGCTTGGACAAAGTCCGGGGAGAGCACATTATTGACTCAAACCCGGAAATGTCTGTCGGTTAAAAAAGTCTTCAGGAAGGAGGGTTTAGATTGTCTCCTAGGCCTAAGGAGTGGGCTTTGGACCAAAATATTATAAAAATTTAAAAGAACATAAGAATGGAGGAACACTGCAAAAGGGCCCTACTGGTCCATACATAAGAAAAAATAAGAAAGGGAGGAACACTGCAGCAGCCTGTTGGCCCATACTACGCAGGTCTTTTATAATTATCCCACTAACAAAAATTTTCCCAACCCAATTTTCAATGCTCCCTAAGAAATAAGCTCTGATGTGTAAGTCCCCCCTCAAACCCAAACCCCCTCTCACTCATGTATTTATCCAACCTAATTGAAAACTATCTAATTTAAATCCCTTACTGCGGGTTCTTCTTGGGAGTATCCTCAAGACCTTATTAATTTCCCCTTTATTTTAAAACCTATCTTCCAACTTATACCACTTCGATCAGGTCTCCCCTATTCTTCGTCTAACAAGTGAATGTAACTTAAGAGTCTTCAATCTTTCTTCATAAGGAAAATTTCTAATGCATTGTATTAATTTAGTCAAACCTACGCTAAATGTTTTCTAACGAATTTATGTCCATTCTGTAATTAGGGAGACCCAAAAATTTAGCTGCTAATCTAGGTGAGGCCCTTACTAAAGATGTTTTAAAGCTGCAGTATGACCTCTGGACTTCTGTTGCTTAACTTCTTGATATAAATCCCCGTATTCTATTTGCCTTATTATGTATGCTTAGGCACTTTCTGTCTTCGTTTAAAGGTTGCTGCTCACCATAACCCAAGTCTTTTCTGCAATTTGTATGGCTAAGTTCTACATCATTTAACTTATAACTGCTAGGGTTATGGACACTCCCGGGGCTTCAGAACCTTGCATTTATCTACATTGAACTGCATCTGCCACTTTTCTGACCAAGAATAGAGTTTGTTTTAAAAACTCCCGAAGTTCCCTAACATCTACGTTTGAATCAAATTTTCCTACCTATCTTTGTGTCATCGGCGAATTTGCTCATATCACTAGTAATTCCCTCATCAAGATCATTGATATATAATTATGAAAAACAACAGGCCCAAGACTGATCCCTGTGGAACGCCATTGTTACAGATCCCCACTCGGATTTAACCAATTTATGGGACGCTCTTTGCTTCCTGTCTGCGAGCCATGACTCGATCCCCGAGAGCACTTTTCCCCCAATGCCATGAGCTTCCACTTTCTTTAACAGTCTTTGGTGCGGAACTCTATCAAAAGCCTTACTAAAGTCTAAGTAAATAATATTAAATTCTTTATCGAGTCAACAGCCTCAAAGCTATACTGAAGAAAGTTAAAAAATTGGTTAGACAAGGGCGGCCTCTTGTGAATCCATGCTGAGTATCATTAATCAAGCTATGCTTATCGAGATGGATTCTTTATAATCTCAGCTATAATTGACTCTAGTAACTTGCCTACAATTGAGGTCAGGCTTATTGGGCGGTAATTTGACGGTACGACTTGTCCCTTGTTTTTAAAATAGGAATTACATTAGCCATCTTCCACATATCAGACATACACCTGTTTGAAGAGATAAATTAAAAATATTAGTTAATGGTTCACAGAGTTCATTTTGCATTCTTAAGAAACCCTTGAAAAAACCTCATCAGGACATTCATTTCCAACTCCTCTCCTTGGCAAATATACACATATGACAGGGTTCCCACCCTTCCTCCTAAAGCAGGTCCTTATCAAAACGACTCTACCAAAGCTACCAAGAATTAACTCCCGTACCCAATGACACTAATCAAACCCAGCCGTCCCACTCATTATATTTGTCCCAATTCTTCTTGAAGCTACCAAGGTCCTAGCCTCTATCACCCCTCTGGGAAGATTGTTCCACGCATCCACAACTCTGTTAGAAAACCAGTACTTACCTATGTTCTTTCTAAATCTAAATTTATCCAACTTAAATCCATTATTTCTGGTTCTTACCTGGTTTGACATCCTCAATACCTTATTAATATCTCCTTTGTTTATGCCTGTCATCCACTTATATACTTCAGTGATATCTCCTCTCATTCTACGTCTCTCCAGAGAGTGAAGATTTAGGTTTTAAGTCTTCTTCATACGGGAGATTCCTTACACAGTAAATCATTTTAGTCATTCTTCTCTGTATGTTCTCCAATGAGTCTATATCCATCCTGTAGTAAGGAGACCAAAACTGAGCAGCATAATCTATATGAGGCCTCACCAGTGATGTATAGAGCTTTAAAATAACTTTTGGGCTTCTGTTATTTATACTTCTTGAGATAAATCCAAGTAATCTGTTGGCCTTTTGCGCACACTTAGGCACTGCTGTCTTGGCTTTAGGTTTCTGCTTACCATGACTCCCAAGTCCTTTTCACACTGTATGATGAAGCTCTGCTTCACCTAGTTTATAGCTTTGACGGTTATTTTCATTACCATGGACCAGTACCTTACACTTATCCACACTGAACTTCGTCTGCCATTTTTCAGACCAAGACATTAATTTGTCTAAATCCTCCTGCAGTTCATTGCTATCCTCCTCAGAATGAATCATACGGCCTATCTTTGTATCATCAACAAACTTGCTCATGTCACTCGTAATCCCTTCATCAAGGTCATTAATAAAAATTATGAACAAGAGAGGGCCTAAAACTGATCCTTGTGGAACGCCACTAGTAACTAAGCCCCTTTCTGATTTGAACCCATTAATGGAAACTCTCTGCTTTCTATTGGTAAGCCATGCCTCTATCCATGCTAGAACTTTACCTCCTATACCATGAGCTGCCACTTATCTTAAGAATCTCTTGTGAGGTACTCTATCGAAGGCTTCACTAAAATCCAAATGAACAATATCATATTCTTTATCACTGTCAACTGCCTCAAATGTTCTATTGAAGAACGTCAGTAAGTTTGTCAGGCAGGAACGACCTCTCGTAAACCCATGCTGAGATTCATTTATCAAGTTATGCTCTTCAAGGTGACTTCTAATAAGCAGCTATAATGGGATTTCTAGTAATTTGCCCAGCTATAGATGTTTCAAGCATATTGGCGTAATTTGAAGAGTGGACTTATCCCCTGATTTGAATATAGGAAACCTCATGGCCATCTTCCACAACTTGGCACAATAACTGTAAGGATGATGCTTTGAACACACTCGCTTAATGGCTGACAAAACGTTCCATTCTTGCATTCCTTAAGTACACTGAGAAGAAATAACTCGTCGGGCCCCGGGGGACTTATTTGCTTCAGTTTGTCAAGTGTCAGTAATATTTAGTCAATTTGAATTCGTCAGGAACTGAATTAATGTTAATTTCTGGAACCTCTCATTTATGTCTTCCTGTGTAAAAACTGACAGAAAATGGTATTAAATATGGAACACCCCCCCCCCAAATTTTTTTCGAAGGTTTTTGGTTTTTCAGGTTTTTCAGCCAGTGTCCATTCCCAATTTTCAGAGGTCCTACTTTTTCCTTAATCCCTTCGTTCCTATACACTTGAAAGAACCCTTTGGATTGTCTTTGATTCATTAGCATTCTAATTTCATAGTCACGTTTAGCCTTTCTAATCCCCTTTTTTACTGCTCTAATTATAGTGAAACATATTGTCAGTAAGGTAACCTATTCCCTTATGATGCGGCCGATATATGTCAAGAATGGTTTACATACCGACAAGATAAAATTGAGACACATGTGCAACATCTGGTATCTTTCTTGATGACGTTTCGCCATACCAGTGGCTTTATCACTGCAAATTCCAGGAAATAACTTGAGTGAGGAGAAAACTATGTACAGATGATGAGGTAAAATCGTCATCAACCTATGCAGTAGTGCGAGAGCTCAATAGGAATCTCCTCGAATATGGTGCTCTTCGCACCTACTGCTAGGTTGGTGGGGATGATTACCTCAATCTTCTGTATTTAGTTCTCCTGTCTTCCAAGTTATGTCTGGATTTGTATTGTTAAAGACCACTGGATGGCCGCGAAACGTCTACAATATAGATACCCAGTTGTTGCACATGTGTGTCAATTTCGCCTGTATGTCCTTTTTCTCCCCTAATAAACGCTTTAGCCTTCTGTTAACCCATTTGGGTCGGATCGTTATTATCAGATCTAATTTCTTTTGTGGAAAATGGGATTATACTCTGAACACGGTGTACATATTAAGAAAAGAATCATAAATGCAGATCCATCGTAATCTTAAGTTGCTCATCGTCTAGAATCATTAGCTAGATTACCCCAATTCCAGATTTGAAGGTGTATTCCCATAGTCCATTATAATCGCAGAACGGTAATTAGGATTTTTACTGTATTACTTATTCCTGTATTCCCAGTTAATGCCAAACAAGTGTTGGATTTGTGAATCACTTGCGCCATGCTCTTCCAGGATCTCGAGTTTATATTTTACGAGTGTTTTCTTATTTGACAAGACTAGGTCATGCAATTATTACCCCCTGGTAGGCTCTGTTACACAATGCTTCAGAAAAAACTCGTCTTGAAACTGTTTCCTAAAGTCCTGGACTCCAGATTACCGGACAAAGCATTCCTGTCTAATTGACTAAAGTTAAAATCCCCTGCAACATTTGTTGTTGTGTCTAGAAGCCTAACAATTTCGTCCCAAAGAAGTCTTCCTCTATCGTGATCCAGCCTGGAGGTCGGTATTTTACACCTAGAATTAGCTTTTTCTTTACCTTCTACAAAACTATATCAAACAGATTCTGTTGCTGTTCACATCGATTTTAATACTGTTGTTATGCAAAACAGTTAATATTTTCTCGAACATATTAATGGCTCAATTCCTCGCCCCTTCCCAAACATCTGTCCACATAGAACAACTTAATCCCTTGAATATTACACTCAGAATCATGTTACGGCTTTTAAATCATACACATTTTCAGTTTAATGCAATGACATCGAAGTTCCCAGCAATGCTATCAAAAGTAGTTCATTAATCTGATTTCTTGCACTTGACGTTAGCATAAATACCATTATTTGTTTTTTCTTTCTGCACATTTTGCCTATTCATCTTTGTTTTTACACATTCTGGAAATTATCCTACCTAGGGGTTCACTCCATGACAGTTTTCTTTTAAGATTCTTAATATCAGAGCATAAGTTAATATATCCATACTCTTTTTTTATCAATCTAAACCCATACCTCTAACATAATCCTATTTTAAAGTCCTTAACAAACCCTCTAACTGAGCTAGCAAGACACCCTCACCTGCCCTGGATAAGTGAATCCCACCCTTTTTTGGCCCAAATACATGTCATTTCGGCCATAGTAGTTGTCCAGTTGTAAATGAATGGTAATGCATTATCCTTACAGTGTTTTTCAGCCTGCAATTATTACCAAGTGCTCGGGACATCTCAATTCATTTCCAACAACCTTCTCGCAAATGCCACATATAACAGGGTGCTGCCCCCACTTCTTCCTAATTATGTCATGCTGTCTGAACCTTCTAAGTCCTCACTTCCTGCGCTTGCCTACATCATTGCCTCCAGCACTGAGGCAAGAAATGAGATTGATCCCATTAACGTTATGATGTTGTCAAGCCGGCGTACAAGTACCTCCATCCACCAGCCCTGGTAAGCAAACTATCTGCTCCTACTCCTGTACTTCAAGCAGAAAGCCCTATCCATATATCTAACTGGCTATCCCAAACAAAACAATAATTCTTTCCTTCCTGGTGTCGTTTGGCGTGGCGTTCCTGTAGTCGATCACATCGTCGGGTAGCACGAGAAATGCAATGGATGTTTCCAAACAGGTTTCCACTGCAGTCTCTTTCTTCTTCGTCTTCTCTAACTTTCATTCGTCTTCTTGATCGTCAATTCGTCTCTTGCTGTCCAGCATGTCCCCCGTACTTTTGACCATGAGGACTCGGAAACATGGAGACGACTGGGAGAATCCTTTGTTTTCCTCAGTCAGTCGCCGTATCTCCATCTTTGGCTTCCTCAAGTTCTTCCTTAAGCTGACTGGAATAGTTGGCTCGATTGAGGGCACTCTTGGTTCTGTCCACGGGGTACTCACAAGACACTTTTCACAGAGTATGTGGGTCTAGATGCCGTCTCAAGGTCAATAAATTGGGCTAGAACTGGTTGTTATTCGCAAAGGCATTACATAAGGTGGGTGACTTTGATGTGGTTGGGGGCGTATGTGTGAGGACAGGTTATTTTGACATTCTGTTTAATGTAGGCGTTCTATTTGATGAGGCCGTTTTGTGCTGTGGCTTGTGGGGGGTGTGTGGTGTAATTTTTATTTTTTTTAATTTCGATTCATTTTACATTCATATATATCCAACTGTCGACCCCTTGACTTATGCTGGGATACAAAGTTTGTACATGCCTTTTCTCATAACACACCCTACCCTATCATTCAACAAAACAATCAATTCCTTTCCAATCACACCAACCCCACCACACACCACAACCACACAAACACAAACACCCACCCCCTCCCCACACCCCCCCCCGCCCCCACTCCCCCCCCCCCCCCCCCCCCCCCCCACTCCCCCCCCCCCCCCCCCCCGCCCCCCCCCCACCGACAAAGTGGAGAGACTTTGTGTGTCTCTAAATACCACATTAAACGTCGATGTACCAGACGTTCCATCACTTTGCCAAACTGTAATTATTAAGAGCAAGGGGATGTAGTGGGAAAGGCATGGTCCTGTAGTTCTCGGCTTGTGGAAAGGGAGAACAATGGCAGATTTATCAAAACTGGGGGAAGAATCCTTGGACCAATTAAGATTGAAGAGGTTGTTAGGAGGACTACAGGGCATGACGATGTAAATGTTGCTATGTAACATCGAATATGAATGTCGTCAGGCCCAGCTGCCGATGATCGGCAAAGTGAGAGTGTTGCCTCACAGTTCTGAAGAGTGAAAAGGCAATTATATTGCTTTTCTCGAGAGAAGAAAAGTCCACGGGTATAATCTCTGGCAGATAAGAGGAAAGAAACGAGGGGCTTAGATGGAGAGCCCCGGGAAAAATACGGACCAGTTGAGTGCAATTGCAATGGCACGGCAAGGGGGTTTGCTACATCAACATCGGCGACCGTAGAATAGTGCGGGTCAAGAGAGTATTTTCCAATCAAATTCCTCACTTTTTTTCCGGAGTGCACTCAATAAAAGAGCAAGAGGTGTTGGTGGAACATAATCTAGCCAGCAAAGTGCTTTTTAGCGTAACGGATGAATGACGAGTGGACGCATGCTTCTGCTTAAAATCAGAAAAAAGTCTCTCAACGGTTCTATTTTACTGGTACCTGCCCCATGCAGCACTTTTCAAAGTTCTGCAGGAGCACAGCAGGAGACTCGAGGCCGCACTTATGAGTATGCCTGCCTGAGGTTTGGGGTATAGAATGAGAAGCAAACGGTGAAAACTGACGTCGAAGAAGCGGTGTAGGAGCTCTTCAATGGAGGATGCAGAAGGAACTCACCTAAAGCAGGAGTTGTGAGTAAAGGTCCCAATTTGCCAGCGTGGGCTACGGAAAGGTGGTGGAATATGAAAGAGAAGTAAGTATGATTGGAAATGATTCGCTGTCATGTAAAAGTCCGGTAGTAGAAACAGACCGGTGAAGTAGGGTGGGAGAGCAGGACGTATGATCGATGAAGAGAGAGTATGAGCACCGAGGATAAAAATGGGTGGAAGTACCCATATTTAATACATGAGGGGGAGAGGGTGAGAGGCGAAGAAAGCTCCAACTGGATGGGCACACGTGAGTCACAATGTGACACCATCCCAGAGGAAATGGTGGGCATTAAAATCGCCAACGTAACCAGATAACGGTGGGGTGGTTGGATGAAAACAAGAAAGACAATAATCTGTGATAGCAAAATGCTCGAGAAGGAGAGAGATATAAAGAACATATTGTTAACAACTTATTCAAGTGGATACGGGCTGCAGTTTGTAATGGCAGCCGAGGTTATGGGACAAATAGCTGACAGTACGGAATATCTTTGCGTAGAGAAGGCACTTTCTTAAGGTCCATCTGAGAAAGGATCCGAAGAATACATAAATTATGCCTGAGATAGGGTTGAAAAAAGCTGAGTGGAATTTTGGTTCTATGTAGCATGCAACCAACAGGGAAAACCTCGAGAAGCAACATCTGAAGCTCACCCGATTACCCTTGGGGCCACGATTTTCCACTGTAAATAGGCCAGATTTGCAATGAAGAAAAATCACAGGAATCCGTAGGGAAGGAAGGCAACTACGTACTAGGGGGAGTTAGGAAAAGTCAACGTACGGTTTGCATCGGGAAGACGTTCAAGCAGTGAAGGAACGGAGCATTGCAAAGAATGGAGTTGTGGAGGACGAAAAGAGAGGGAAGTAGAAGGAACAGGAGGTGGTCAGTGTCATTGGAAGATTTAGGTCTCTGCAATATTATTCTGGAAATGGCTTCAAGTGTTTTATGAATTTATGAGATGTTATGGGAGACATATTGGAGCTAGAGGAGGAGGTGTGACAGTAAAGATTGGAACAGTGATGAACTGTTTACCAAAGAGAGGGGTAAGAAAGAGTTTAGGGAACTGGAGAAGTAAGTGTGGGAGGGGACAGGAAGAGGCAGAACCTGGGAATTTGCAGAAGAGGGAGAACCTTGGGAGGGGACGGGGGTGGAAGCTATAGTACGAGGAGGAGGGTGAACATCAGACTTGTATAGAGCCAGGAGAGAGGAAAGAACTAGCACAGAGACTGGAAAGTAAAATGGAAGGTGGATGAAGGGAAGGAGGGGGCAAAGAAGATTTGAGCATTGGGGATTTTTGGACTTCTGAGAGTAGAGGGCGACTGGTATAAGGTGTTGTATACGATGTTTGTCGATACCGGGGCTTGTGAGGAGGAAGTTAAGATGTGAGAACAGACTGAGTTGTAGTAGGGATGTCAGAGCCCAGACAGCAAATGGTGATTAGATACCGGAGTGGGTATGGGATGGGGTAAACAAGGAGGAGGGCTGCAGAAGATGGGACCCCAGAAGTGAGGGGACCGTTTGAAACACGAGACTAAGAAACACGGGGGTAGTCTCCCTTGGATGCGGAGATGAGAAAACTGCCATAACATAAAGGAGGAACCTTTTCTTTGAGGCAACTTATTTTCACGCTTTTTGCAACGGCGAGAGTACAAAGGGGTTGAGACTCATGACAATTAAGGCAAGATGGATGTTGACTGCAAGATTTATTAGAATGGGTCGTTGGCACCACAGAGGGACAGTCGGCTTTAGATCTGCACTATTTCGCTGGGTAACCAAAACACCAAGCAATTTTCTACAATGTTGCCGGTGTCCCACATAGGGATCACCTTTCGAACTTGTAACCGATGTCCTGCGACATAACAGAGGATGAGAGCTACACGGCTGTCGAAAGATATTCGAGCACATTGCAAGGGTATCGTCTCGCCCGAGGGCAGGAAGGAATAAGGGTTATTTGAGGTTTGGGAGATCCTGGAGTTCCCAGCTGTTCAGAATGGTCCTTGCCACATGTCTGGAAATTCTGTGGGACTATGGTATGGGCAGGATGACAGTACACTACAAGAATTGAGAGAAAGATGCTTTCTATTTGTGAGAGGAGTAGTATCAATATGCGAAAGGAGAGAAAGATCATGAGCTTTTTGTTGTTTCTGGACATTGACAATGCGCATATCGCTCTTGAGAGCATGAAATGAAAATCTGTTACCAACTATGTGTAGGAGTGCTTTGCAATACTATAGTCGGGAAAAATTGGCGGCAGTAGAAGAAGTCGGTCTTAACGTAAAGTATTTAGTCCATTGTGTGTCCGATAAATTGAGCGTTGGAGGGGGAGTGCTTGGACGTTTCGGTCTTTTCTGAGAGAATGGGAAGTAACGAAGTAACATTATCAGGAGATTGTCGTTGGCGTTTTTAGGAGTGGGACCGGAGTTGGTCAGGACGTTGAAACGGGCTGGTGATTCGAAAATTGCGTACTGTAGAGGGAGAGGCCGGGAACATGTCAAAGGACCGAGCGTGAGTTTCAGGCAAATCGTAGGAGTCGTCGAAACCTGGTACCTGAAGCGGAGTGAGGAAAACAGCACCAGCAAAGAGGTACAGGGGCATCAGGGTGTCTGAAAAGTGGTCAAAAGAAACATGCAGGGTCAGAACGGAGTGTGGTATCAAGAGAGGGGCCTGAGGTAGTAGGTTCAAGGATCGGTCCTCATGGTTAGGTTACTCCTTTTCTTTTTGTTTTTAAGAAAAAAAAAAGAAAGAAGAAAAGAAAATAAAAATAAAAGAAATAAAAAAAATGGGGGAAGGGGGGGAGGAATTTCAGGAGGAATGAAAATGGTCGGAAAATCTCCCTCCGGCCCAAGAGAGGACCTCGCACCACAAGTAGGCAGATAAAGCTGGAACCAGTGCTATACCCTACGCTTCATGCCAGCAAACTGGGATAGCAACCTCACATTTGCGAGACTCCTTGGTGGACCAAAAGAGAGGGCGGCTGGATTTCTGCACCAAAAGCATGCTTCCTCGGCCACACCCCCAGAATCCGAAAGGAGCTTCCGCAGATACACCCGTCACCCGAAAGACACCCAAAGCCAACCCTCTGGTTACCGGAGAGGTTCAGGGACAATCCCCATGGCGATCAGTTCACGGCCAAAACTACGACCACACCAATAACCTCAACAGAATTGGGATGGGAGAAGCCCGGTTGCCCTTTCCTCTACCTAGGAACTGAACGCCTGTGGGAAATATCCCAAAGGCCAAAAAGAAGGCAAAAGGAAGAGGGGTGTGGAGGAGGGGAAGGAAAGGAAAGGGGAAGGATGGGGAGCGGATCAGATAGGGAAGGGGGGAGTGGGGGGTAATTAGGTTCGGTCTGAGAAGGAGAACAGACAGGTTAATTCCTCAGACCAATAGGCCTCTTCACCACGCCAAGGAGCCCCCCTGAAGAGAAAGCATGGAGAAGAGTGGTGGGAACTAGAAAAAGAATAAGCTTATTCACGACAACCAACACAGTTTCAGGGAAGGAAAATGCTGTCATATATCTACTGGAGTTTTTCGACAAGCGGGGATGACAGCTGTAAGAGAAGAGATAGGTTGGCGTAGAGAAGCCTGCGATGAGGAGGGTTCCACACGGGTCAATCTAGGATTTCTTAGTTGTTTCTGATTATAAGAACACAGGTAATGAATGGCTTGTGTGACCTGGTCGTAAAAGGGTTTTGGAAGCAAACAAAAGCTCAACAATAGACTATAATGTATAATTTGCCTTCACCCACTATACTCAGACATGTAACACTGTACAATATGTACAGATATAATTAGTTGTACACCACGGTGACAGATGGCAAAAGGCAGAAGCCGGAGAGAGTAGAGCACCATATCAAGCAGCTGGTTAGGCAAGTCTGTCAATGATTACCACAAGTGAACCATGTTGCTTCAGCTTTGGCGGCTATGCCTGTTGGGATTGGTCAATGAAGCAAGGTACTGATTTAACGACAGGTACCCTGTCTCGATCGTTAAACCCTTATCACCCAAACATCAGAGTGCTAAGAAGCAGATTGCAAACCACTTGATTCCAAAAATGTAAATCAAAGGAAAATGGGTTCAGGGCAGGTCGATCCTGCTCATGCAGCTAACTGACATCATATGATATGTCTTGGTGCTCTGGATATAAAACCTAGAATGCAGTTGTAATATACACAAAATTTGCAAAAGCCTTTGAAAAGTAAGATCACGGGCATAATAGCACACAGAAATACATTGCTAAAGAATAACTGGTAAAGTGGGGATGGTTATTCAAACTTTTCTAAACAATAGAACACTACAAATGTAGTGGTCAACAGAGTTAATTCGGAAGCTGCCATAGTGTAATAGCTCTGTTACACACAGGCACAGAGTACTTGTCCCACATCCTGGTCCTCATCCTCATATCAGTCATAGTGAGTATTTCCACAGCACGTATCTTCCTTTGCTGACGCATACTAGGATCTGCATGAGAACATCATCTATTGAGACACGCTTAACTCCAAGAAGATATTAAATTAGTTATCCAAATGGTTAATGGAAAACATTATGATGTTCAATGAAGTCATGTTGCAACTTACTTCCTGTTGGAATAGAAAAACTGGAGGTGTAATATCTAGAACAGAGTATACTACAAACTTGGCCATAAATAGAGAGGGAAATATGATGCCAGGGACCTGGGAGTAGTAATTTTGTGGATACTCACTTTTCAAGGACACATCAGTGACCCGATCAACAAGTGCAAGAAAAAATGATAGGATGGATCAATGAGAACGTTAAACGAGAGAGATGCCAAGCCAATGATGTCCTTTGGCAATCACTTGTTCTTTCTAGCTGGGAATTACTGGTGTACATTAACCATCTCAGGTTCAAAGCAGCTGAAATTGCAGTTCTAAGAGAGTAAGAAAACTTTTTATGCATATTTAAGTTTTATCAAACACCTCAACTACTGGGAACGCTTGGAAGCACTGACTTGTACTCGGCTGGAATGCATGAGAGAGTAGATGTATATAATCTACGCTTGGAAAACACTAGAAGGATGGTCCCGAATCTGAACAGAAATCACTCCCTACGAAATTAAAAGACTGGGTAGGCTGGTGCAAATACTCCCAATGGAAAGTAGGGGCGCCATTGGTACACTAAGCCTGGTTGATTCTAGGGGGGGCCATGATCAACCGGGAGGCCTGGTCATTGGATCGGGCCGCGGGCCGTTGATCCCCGAATTTCCTCAGGTAGACTCAGGTAGTTACACTAATACCTGCTTATGGCGGCCAACAGTAACAGCCTGGTTGATCGGCATGATCCACCATGAAGGCCTGGTCAAGACCGAGCCACGGGGGGTTGACCCACGAACCTTATCCAGGTATACTCCAGGTATTTCCTGGTTCATTGATGGGAGGCAGCATATATTTGAGTGTGGACATACTATGCCGAATAAATTGTAACATACTCCTTTGCAAGGAAACACTCGGTATATGTGAATGACTGGAAGATGGGATAGATCACGAAGTCGTCCCTGTTTGCAGACGAAGCGATACCTAATGAGAATTCTAGTTAGGATGAGATCAGGGCCAGTTGCTGGACTTGCTGAGCAAGCTAGTCAGCCAACTGGCTTACTGGAGTTTAACCACACAAGTGCAAAGTCAGAAAATCGGGGAAGGGCAAAGAGACCACAGGCAGAAGTACAGACTTGATGGGCCAAAGACTGCAAACCTCATTCAGAAAAAAGGTTCTTGGGGTGAGTATAATACCGAGCACATCTCCTGAGGCGCACAATCAACAGATAACTGCTGAAGTTTGGGCGACTGGGTGCAACCTAAGAATAGACTTCCAACACCACAGTAAGAAATCGTTTTTTTAAAATGACTCTGGATACCGTGTATGCAATTTTCCCTATAATGGAGTATGCAGCACAAGTTTGGAACCCTCACCTGGCAAGAACGTAAAGAAATTAGGAGAAAGTACAAGGTTTGCAAGTAGACTAGTTCCAGAGTTAAGGGAAAGGGTATTGTCCTACGAGTAAGGTTAAGAGAAATCGACTTTGACGAACTGGAGGACCAGGTGGGATAGGGGCATGATATCGACATATAAAAAATAATGTGACGAATAACAAGATGGAATAGGTTACGGGATGTTTCTGAGATAGGACACAGCAAGAGAGCTCACATTAGGAAGACTCAGATGAGTCTCAGGGATGTTAGGAAGTGTTTCTTCAGTCATAGAGTTGTCATGAAGTGGTTCAATCTGGAGGAGAGTGATCTAGAGAAGGCAGGATCCATACTAGGTTTAAGAAGAGGTATGATAAAGTTTATTGAGCAAGAGTGGATCTACTTAGCGAGACCAATGAAATGTGGGGCCAGCGAGCT
>NC_069495.1:878926-924032 GCF_026875155.1 Cherax quadricarinatus
AGATGACACCACATACGTCTTCTCTCACCTGAGCCCAGTCACGCTAGTCAATACTGGAAACACCGAATTACAGAAAATATCTACCTGGATGAGGACTAACAAACTTACATTAAACATTGACAAAACCTACTTCATTCAGTTTGGTAGCAGAGCTACAGATGTACCTCTTAACATAACGATAAACGGATCACCTATCACAAAGCTAACAGAGGGAAAATTCTTAGGAATCCACCTCGATAATAGACTCAAATTTCATACACATATACAACAAATTTCTAAGAAAATTTCCAAGACTGTAGGCATACTATCGAAGATACGGTACTATGTTCCACACTCATCCCTCCTGGCCCTTTATCACTCTCTTATTTACCCCTATCTCACCTATGGAATTTGTGCATGGGGCTCAACAACAACTAACCATCTCAGACCACTAATTACCCAACAAAAGGCTGCAGTTAGAATGATAACAAATTCTAACTACAGGCAGCACACTCCACCAATATTCAAAACATTCAACCTACTCACCATACAAAACATCCATACTTATTACTGCACTTATTACATACATAGAACACTTAACTCTGATATTAACTCTCCCCTCAAACATCTCCTTGCCAACCTTAATAGAACACATGACCATAATACAAGGCACAGATCACTCTTTGATGTTCCTCGTGTCCATCTCACGCTATGCAAAAACTCAATGCACATAAAAGGCCCTAAAATCTGGAATTCATTACCTGTAAATATAAAAGAAACACTACCTGTTTATAAATTCAAGTCTCTTCTCAAAGTTCACTTACTCAAAACCAAATAAATACTGAATAACTGAACCATGTAAATTGTATATCCTAAATGTTACTCACAATTATATCACACAAATGTTAACCTAACTTTGATAATTTTTTTTTTTTTTTTTTTTCAAATACACTACCTGAATGAACAGCAATGCATGCAACCATATGACCTGTCTTTGTAATACTCATTTGTATTTTATAGTTATCTGTTTACAATAATGTCTTATCACTGATTTCATCATTGCTTAGTTAATCTTAAGTTAATTTTAAGCCAGCCCGTAATGCTATGCATAGTATAAGTGGCTTTGGCATGCTGCTCTTTTCTGTATTTTTTTGTACCTCTGTATGTATGCTAAAATTTATAAATAAATAAAAAAAAATGGAGAGGGAGCATGGACACGGGGGTCGTCCCACAGTTACTAAAAACAACAGACATAGCCACACTCCACAAAGGGGGCAGTAAAGCAACAGCAAAGAACTACAGACCAATAGCACTAACATCCCATATCATAAAAATCTTTGAAAGGGTCCTAAGAAGCAAGATCACCACCCATCTAGAAACCCATCAGTTACACAACCCAGGGCAACATGGGTTTAGAACAGGTCGCTCCTGTCTGTCTCAACTATTGGATCACTACGACAAGGTCCTAAATGCACTAGAAGACAAAAAGAATGCAGATGTACTATATACAGACTTTGCAAAAGCCTTCGACAAGTGTGACCATGGCGTAATAGCGCACAAAATGCGTGCTAAAGGAATAACAGGAAAAGTCGGTCGATGGATCTATAATTTCCTCACTAACAGAACACAGAGAGTAGTCATCAACAGAGTAAAGTCCGAGGCAGCTACGGTGAAAAGCTCTGTTCCACAAGGCACAGTACTCGCTCCCATCTTGTTCCTCATCCTCATATCTGACATAGACAAGGATGTCAGCCACAGCACCATGTCTTCCTTTGCAGATGACACCCGAATCTGCATGACAGTGTCTTCCATTGCAGACGCTGCAAAGCTCCAGGCGGACATCAACCAAATCTTTCAGTGGGCTGCAGAAAACAATATGAAGTTCAACGATGAGAAATTTCAATTACTCAGATATGGTAAACATGAGGAAATTAAATCTTCATCAGAGTACAAAACAAATTCTGGCCACAAAATAGAGCGAAACACCAACGTCAAAGACCTGGGAGTGATCATGTCCGAAGATCTCACCTTCAAGGACCATGATATTGTATCAATCGCATCTGCTAGAAAAATGACAGGATGGATAATGAGAACCTTCAAAACTAGGGAGGCCAAGCCCATGATGACACTCTTCAGGTCACTTGTTCTATCTAGGCTGGAATATTGCTGCACACTAACAGCACCTTTCAAGGCAGGTGAAATTGCCGACCTAGAAAATGTACAGAGAACTTTCACGGCGCGCATAACGGAGATAAAACACCTCAATTATTGGGAGCGCTTGAGGTTCCTAAACCTGTATTCCCTGGAACGCAGGCGGGAGAGATACATGATTATATACACCTGGAAAATCCTAGAGGGACTAGTACCGAACTTGCACACGAAAATCACTCACTACGAAAGCAAAAGACTTGGCAGACGATGCACCATCCCCCCAATGAAAAGCAGGGGTGTCACTAGCACGTTAAGAGACCATACAATAAGTGTCAGGGGCCCGAGACTGTTCAACTGCCTCCCAGCACACATAAGTGGGATTACCAACAGACCCCTGGCAGTCTTCAAGCTGGCACTGGACAAGCACCTAAAGTCAGTTCCTGATCAGCCGGGCTGTGGCTCGTACGTTGGTTTGCGTGCAGCCAGCAGCAACAGCCTGGTTGATCAGGCTCTGATCCACCAGGAGGCCTGGTCACAGACCGGGCCGCGGGGGCGTTGACCCCCGGAACTCTCTCCATGTAAACTCCAGGTATACAGAAAAATAGCTCAACTCTTTGGCAAAACAATGGTACCAGAATGAATGTTCTACGACGTTTCTACAAGAAATTATAGTCATTTATATCAGGTAAGGTGACGGTGATATGGGGAGCCCGTCTGCTCACAGCCCATATATATTTTGGAACTTTTTCCTTGTTTTTTTATCGCTTTTTCTTGCATTATTCTTTCTAATATAATAACTGACTATTTGGCATCATATAAGCATAACCAGAGCTTATCCGTAGAGTGCCAGCCAATCAGGCACCATCTGGGAACACCTGGCAGTATTCCCTATCCAGAGGGCCAGGAGAAATCTCATCAATATTACGCTTATATCAGCTTTTATATCAACTCTACGGCTTATTTATCTATCAGAATTGATCTAATATGATATAATAAACACTATAACTAACATACAAACATGTTATATACTATAGACTGATAGACCATCGGGAATATTTCGATATAAATGAGTTACTGCTCCCCATGTCGTCTCCATGTCGTATTCTTTGGTCTTTGAGTAAGAGAAAACAGTGTTTTAAGAGGATAACTGCACTAGAACATCAGTTTACTAAGAAATAAAAGATTCGCTGCCTGACCACGGTAGAGTGCGGTTGTGCTCTGTATCCCTCTGCTGTTTGTAGGCGAGCTTCCTTGTCAGTTACTTGGCTGCAGCGGTGTGAAGTGGTGCTGTCACGCCTCTGTTAACAACATAGGTGCACTGTGATTGTCAAGATGGCGGTTAGTCAGAGACGCCGGATAAATACTGTAGGCATTGAGCTACTTACAGGAACGATAACGCCTAGATCTGCGCAACTCTTATTGCCAAAGATCATCCAGGAGACATATGGCATAAAAGATAGTGACTTGTATGGTGTAGCATTAAACGGAGGCCAAAGAATTTTCGTCAAACTGCTATCAGCTACGGTTTATGAATCGTTAGTCACCAGGTTTCATGACATAAGTCTTAGCGTCACACCAGCTGTCAGTGTAAGAATGGTAGATGTTTCACGGCATTATACGTGGATCAAGTTACGCAACGTTCCCTTTGAGGTGGACGAGGCAGATATAAGGAAAGTTTTTGAGACGTATGGGATGGTGAATTATGCTCAACATGGTACGTGGGCGGCAGGTGCCTATGCTGGTTTTCCAGAGGGTTCTTTCAATCTCAAAATGACTTTGAGGCACCAAATACCGTCCTATGTGTATCTACAAGATTTTAGGACGCAGGTACTGGTAATGTACCCAGGACAACGACGTACATGCCGCCTATGTGGTGAGTATGATCACATAGCGGCGACCTGTGACAAGCTAAGACGTGTGCCTGGACCTGTGGTGGACGTCGCAGCCCCTGCTTCGAAGGTGGCAGGTGAGAAACAAACATCGGATGGAGGGCGTGGTGTTTTGTGGAGCGAGATAGTGGATCGGGCACACAGGACTGGTGGTGAGTTGGAGTCCCTTCCCCAGCTGCCTGATCAGATATCGTCTCCTGAGGATAAGGAGGAGCAGCAATTACAGGAGAAGGTTCTTGAGATTGAGGAGGAATTGGTGGAGGTGTTGAAGACTTTGTCACCGCCAGAGAGGGACGTCACATCTGAGCGTGGTGTCATCGGAGAGTCGTCGCTTCCAGAAAGTCGGAGACATGATAATTTGGGACGTGATAGTGGTTTGGAGTCGTCCGTTGAATCATTAAACCATTCTCAGGTAGAGGTGGAGGTTCATCGAGAGGCAACATCTGACCAAGACATGTTTAACATGACGGACACGAGAAAGAGGGTGGCTACATCAGATTCTGATGACGTCCTAACGCCTGCACAAAGGCCTGGGAAACAGACTGAGGTGAAATGTGAAGGTAGTGGTGTATTCAAATTCAAATTCAAATTCAAAGTTTATTCTCTATAAGGATTACAATGCTGAGTTTACAGAAATTTGGTTATGGTGTGGTTTACATGTAGTAAAATAGTGATTACAGAGTGTACCACTAGAACGCTTAGCATGGCTAGGCATTTTGGGCAGACTTAGTTTTATTCTTAATTGTAAAATATTACAAATTATGAGATAAGTTGGTATTATGGCTAAGTGACTAAATACTAGTTTGTGAGTTTAGCAATGTAAATGCTTTTGTTTTGGTACAGTACATAGTTTCAGTATTGGAGTATCACAGGATTCATTATTTTAAGATTGAGATTAATATTTCTGTTTATGGTCAAATGAGTCAGTGAGTGTAAGTGTGAACCACCAGGTGGTATTCGTGTAGTTAGTTGACAGGGTGTATCAGGGAGATAAGATGTTTTCTAATGGTAGTTTTGAAGGTGATGAATGTGTCTGCAGTTCTAGAGTTCTCAGGTAGGGTATTCCAGATTTTAGGGCCTTTGACATACATTGAATTTTTGTAAAGGTTTAGTCGGACACGGGGAATGTCGTAGAGATGTTTGTGTCTGGTGTTATGCCTGTGGGTTCTGTCACAACTATCAAGAAAGCGTGTTAGGTCAAGGTTGATATTAGAGTTTAAGGCCCTGTAGATGTAGATTGCACAGTAGTAAGTGTAGATGTACTGAACAGGGAGTAAGTTTAGGTCTATGAAGAGTGGGGGGGGGGTGTTGCCAGGGATGGGATTTAGTGATTATTCTTACTGCAGCTTTTTGTTGGGTTATTATTGGCTTTAGGTGTGTTGCTGCAGTTGATCCCCAAGCACAAATAGCATAGGTGAGGTATGGATAAATGAGTGGTATAGTGTGAGAAGGGCATTTTGCGGCACATAGTATCGTATCTTGGAGAGGATCCCAACCGTTTTGGATACTTTTTTGGTTATATGCTGGATATGGGTGCTGAAATTCAGGTTGTTGTCAAGGTATAAGCCTAGGAATTTGCCCCCATTATTTCTGGTAATTAGAGTGTTGTCAATCTTAATGTTAATTTGTGCATCTCCTGCTCTGCTACCAAACATAATATAGTAGGTTTTGTCAGTGTTAAGCGTAAGTTTATTGGCTGTCATCCAAGTCGATATTTTGATCAGCTCCTCATTCACAGTGGTGTTGAGGGTGGCAAGATTAGGGTGAGAGATGACATAAGTCGTGTCGTCAGCAAAGAGAATGGGTTTCAGGTGTTGGGATACGTTTGGAAGGTCATTGATGTATATAACGAAGAGCAGGGGACCAAGGACACTTCCCTGTGGAACTCCAGTATCAAGTGGCCGTGTTGCTGATGCTGTGCCTTTAATGGTGACATACTGATACCTATTAGTAATGTAAGATTTGAAATAAGCAAGCGCATGACCTCTTATACCATAATGATCAAGTTTGTGGAGTAGGATGTCGTGGTCTACTGTGTCAAAAGCTTTTCTTAGGTCAATAAAAATTCCTAGTGGATATTCCTTATTTTCCAATGCTGTGTAAAGCAGATCTAGCATTTTTATGATTGCATCATTAGTGCTTTTATTTTTCCTGAATCCAAATTGGCACTTGTTCTATCTAGGCTAGAATATTGCTGCACACTAACAGCACCTTTCAAGGCAGGTGAAATTGCCGACCTAGAAAATGTACAGAGAACTTTCACGGCGCGCATAACGGAGATAAAACACCTCAATTATTGGGAGCGCTTGAGGTTCCTAAACCTGTATTCCCTGGAAAGCAGGAGGGAGAGATACATGATTATATACACCTGGAAAATCCTCGAGGGACTAGTACCGAACTTGCACACGAAAATCACTCACTACGAAAGCAAAAGACTTGGCAGACGATGCACCATCCCCCAATGAAAAGCAGGGGTGTCACTAGCACGTTAAGAGACCATACAATAAGTGTCAGGGGCCCGAGACTGTTCAGCTCCCTCCCAACACACATAAGGGGGATTACCAACAGACCCCTGGCAGTCTTCAAGCTGGCACTGGACAAGCACCTAAAGTCAGTTGCTGATCAGCCGGGCTGTGGCTCGTACATTGGTTTGCATGCAGCGCAGCAACAGCCTGGTTGATCAGGCTCTGATCCACCAGGAGGCCTGGTCACAGACCGGGCCGCGGGGACGTTGACCCCCGGAACTCTCTCCAGGTAAACTCCAGGCAGGGGTTGAGTATGTTTTGAGCCGTTATAAATGAATACAGTCTCCTGTGCACGAGTTTCTCAAAGATTTTGGATAGCAATGGTAAGTTAGATATTGGCCTATAGTTGTTTAAGTCTGTAGGGTCACCACCTTTAGGTATTGGTGTAACCCTTGCCATCTTGAGTAGTTTCGGGAAGGTGCTAGTCTCTAGTGACTTGTTGAAGAGTAATGAAATAGCATGCGAAAGGACATGGGCCACTCGCTTGTACAGTAATGGTGGGACATGAGACAGATTCCCCGAGTTATTTTTAAGTGACTTTATAATCTCGGTGTAGGTGGTGGTAGCCATGATAGGAGGCACCGGAAGAAGGGGGGAGGGAAAGAGAGCACTCTGAGGTGTCAAAAAAAAATTCAAGTTTGGGAGTTTGTGGGGGAAAAGTTCAATAGTGGGGAGTAGGGGGGGGGGAAATAAAGTAACAATAGTTTCTTGCCGGCTACTTGTTAAGGTAGGGTCAGCTAGCTCCCGCATCCCTTCCCCCCTTTCCCCCCGCCCCCCGAAAGGTGAGTGGGGGCCGGCCCCAAACCAGAATCACAGACTCACAGCTCCCAGACTACCTTGGATGACAGAGGGGTCACCTGCCAAGCAACGAGTAGAACTGATCGAGATGGATAACGTCCTAGACTTCCCCTTTTTTGGATTAGTCCCTGTGCACCTGTATGAAATTGCAGGATAACCCCTTCATTGCAGTGGAAAAGAACCTGCCCCCTGTATCAGGTATAATACTCAGGGCTATACTGTGAAAAAACGAATGGGGGGTTTTTAACCAACACCTGCGACTTCCCCTATCATCGCAATGGTAAAATTTCAAAAACAGTGTCCCCAACACCAGACACCCAAGTTTTAAATTAGCGTTGAATTAGTTCAATTCAAATTCAATTAAAAGTTTATTCTCTTAAGAATTAAATCTGATTTTCAAAATTTTGGTTATTGTGGGTTTACTGTAGTAAATAAAAATTACGAGTGTCCCACTAGAACACCTAGCATGGCTAGGCCTTTTTCGGGCAGGCTTAAATTTAAATTTAATTTAAAAATTTTACAAAATTATGAGGTAAGTTGGTTTTATATTTTTTTTTTCATTTTTTTAAAAAGTAGGATAATTTTTCATTTAAGGTTTTATATTTTATTTTTTTCTATATAATAAGGTTTTGTTTGTCTTTTTATTTTTTCTTTTTCTTTCTTTAAATTTTTCCTGAGGAGGAAAGCCTGGGGAATACGTCTAAAGTTGTTACAGGGAAAAAAGCCTTAAAAAGGGGTGACCTTGCCAGGATAACCTACTGAATCAGTTTCAACTCCATCTCGAATCTACCATTGGAACTTAAAAGCCGCATACCACAGACGGTACCCCCAGCCTGAAATCATTTCTATGGCAGGACTACGCACAGGTTTTAAAAAATTTTGGTGATTGTTGGGTCTCAATTTTTTTGTAAGTCAAGGCAAATCTATTTAAATTCTCCCATCTTTTTTTGGTGACTTGAAACACTTTGGGGGATTAGCTCTGGGGCCCCGAGATTTTCCGTGACAATTTGTTTCATTGAGCTCTTTATTTTTCAAGGGAACTGTCACAGGACCCCTTTGTTTTGTTGGTGAGAAATTGGGAGGGGTCAAGTGACCCATTCTACTTATGTTTGTCGGACCCGGCATAGCCCCTTGTTTTAATTATACATATTTTTTTAATTGAAAGCAGGGATCGGCCCTCGGGTTTATTTACTTTTGGGGGGGGCGGAATTAAACCCCTCCATTTTCTTTTTACCCGTTTCATTTCCCCCTGATAGTTTAAGTTATTCTGCAAGTATGGAGGAATACCAGTTTTGGATGAATGCGGGAAGTAAGTTAGGAAAACAGGGAAAAAATTTTAAAATTTTTTCTTAGTGCTAAGATCCAGGAAAGTTTTTGAAAGAGAGAAACTGGAGGAAAAAGACAGTTAAAAGGGGGAAAAAAAAAAAAGGGAGAGAGAGAGAATCGAAAAGAAGAGAAACGGGGAAGAAGAGAATCAAAAGAAAAAAGAAAAAGGAGAAAGAAAACCCTTTAAAAGACAGGAGAAAAAGAAGAAGGGGGAAAATTGGGGAAGAAACCCAAGAAAGACATTAGAAAGAGAAAGAAAAGAAAAAGGGGGAGCGTGATAGACTTGATCTGAAGAAAGAGTAGAAAAAGTGGGGAACAGGTAAAATAGTGAGGAACGGAAAAAATAGTGAGGAACGGGGCTAAAATCGTGGGGGGAAAAAGCTAGAAAACTTGATTTAAATAGAGAAAAAAGGGTCACGAGCTCAAAAAATCTCCCCTTTTGAATTAGAGAATAAAAAGTTAACTTTTAAACCCACAACAATTAGAGGAAAGGGGAGTAATTGAAACATGAGCTAGTGCACATATTCCAACACCAATTTACCTCCCACAGAGGGGGAAGACAAAACTTCATACATTATCGGTTTGAAAATAGTACCCTCGTGAATGGCCTCTGACCGGGGCCCCCAGGTGTTGGAATTTTATTTTCTGGTACAGCCTTGAATATTTTGCAACTTTGTCAAGGAAATCAATTAATTATAACCTACTGAAAAAGGAAATCCTTAAAGCAAATAAAAAACCCCACAAATTCTTACAGGAAAATTCGGGATGCCCCCCTTACGCCTGGCCAAATTTTTCAGCAGTTAAGGTAACACTCTCTTTTGCGATTTTGGTAGAGATTCGGAAATTGATCGAATTATGAATCTTTAGGATTTCAGGGGTTGTTCCGTTCCTGAAGCTCTTCCCCACAAAAACGAACATTCATCAGGAACTAACCCTATTAAAGCTGAGGAATTGCTGAGGCTGCTGACCTGTTGCTGGGCTCAAAATTTCCTATAAAGACCAAAAGGAAATCAAACCCTAAGGGCAAGGGTTACAGACCTTATAAATAAACCCTAGTGGAAAGTAAAGATTCTTTTATTCCTGTTTGTCATTTGTTGTGTGGTGTTAAGGGAATAAACGTCCAGTTCCCTTCTAAAAAAGGTCCAAAAGTTGGAAGATTTTTTAAAGATGTAATGACCAAGCCCCCTTCTGTTCGGGAAACATTTTAAAGGATTTTAATTATTCCCAAATTTTAGAGACACTGGATGCCATTTTATAGTTATTTCTATAAGCTTTTCCCAAACCCTTAAAATATTCCTCTGCTTACTTTCAGACTATTGGGGTACAGACACTTCCTACCATCGTTTTATTAGGTCTAAATGGTTCAAGGTTGGTCTAAAGCCGTACTGCTCCCTTCACTCATGCTCCGTCTAATAGGGAAATGTAAAAGGGCCATTTCTCCTTTTCGGGTTTGCCCCTTTATCACCGAAGATGGAATGGTTTTAAAACCTCTTTCGTGGTCAGAGAAAAACCTGAAAGTTCAGAGAGAAAATGTTCGGAGATTCATGTGGGTTTAAAAAACCAGTGATGCTACTCTCGAAAGCGATGTAGTGGCACCGGTTCATTATTAGATAAAAGTGAAGAATCACCTCCGATTATAAATCTTGACTAGGGCTTAGACCAAAGCCCGGGCTTCCCTACGCCACCCTTTTGTTTTCCCCTGACTTTAAGCCTTTACATATATCGAAGGACTCCTTTGTCAATTAAAAACGTAATTTCCCCTTTCTTCGAATTCCCATAATGCAACTAAACAAAATCAAGTTACCAAAGGAAAAACTTTTCTATAAATTTGATATATAAAAGGTTCTTGTACAAGTCAGTATTCAAAATTTAAAATTCAGATGAGACAGATATTTAAACTTAGTTGTTCCAATCAAAGCAAGGGGACTGTTTTTAAAAGGTCATGACCTGCCCGTGCCGGACTTCTTGCACGTAAAAACCTTAAAAAAATTTTGGGAAAACCCTTTTTGGCCAAAAATGTCCTCAGATATCACTACCTATTGTTAAATTTTGTAAAGTTTGCCAACGTCACCTACCCCGGTACCAGGGGCGAGTCCCATGGTCAAAAGCCAGTCTTTACGGTACCTTTTTTAAAAAGTAGCTATTGAATCGTTGGTCCTTTATCTCCCTTTTGGGGGGGCATAGAATACTTAACATTTGTTGATTATGCTTCGGTTTCCCTGAAGCCATACCCCTTAAAGACCAAACCCACGAGGGGGGCTGAAGCCCTTTTTCCATCTTCCCGGTGGGCCCCCTAGAGAAATTTTGTCTGAGTGGGACCAAATTACATCTGACTTAATCAAATCTATACCCAAATTTGGGGTGAGCCTCTTTTCCCCACCTATACCCAGCGAATGGGAGGATTGGCACCCGAATTCGATTCTAAAGTCAATTTTAAAGGAAAAATTTTTCTCCCTTAAACCTGGGGTGGCATCTTACCCACCCTTGCTTTGTTTGCCATGAGGGAATTCCCCCGTGATCTTTTCGGTTTTTACCTTTTTAATTCTCTATGGTAGACAGGCCAGGGCCATGTCCATCCTTCATGATTATGGAAAATGAGAGGTGAGTGCTGAGGTTCAGTCTTTTTTTCCCTTTCCCTTTTCCCTTAGATCCAAACTTGAGGAGACCTTGAATATTTTTGAAAAACCTAAGCTTGTCCAAAAGGGCTACAAAAGCATTTTTTTCCAAAAGTCGAGGAGAATTTTAAAGTGGGGATGAAGTTCTTGTATTTTGCCGATCAAGTCAATTAAATTATTTTGAGCATGGAAAGGTCCATATAAAGTATTAAAAATTTTTTGGGGAATTTTACTCCTCATAAAGCAAGGGGAAAACCCAAGCTTTATCATAAATACCCTTTAGAAAAATTACCGAAAAATTGGTTATGCCTAAATAACTTTGACTTAGTTTTTTCAAAAAACTTGATACGAAACTGAAAAATGTAAGGGGTGGGGTAATTGACACCTCTAACTTAGACTATGAGAAGAATACTGACTGGGACTTTGACCACTCAGACACAACCAACATTAATATTAATGAATCTTTGGTGACCTAAAAGAATGAACACATCAATGTATGATAACTTTTCAGACGTCTTTACTGATATTCCAGGTGTTACCTCCCCCTAGTCCATAAAATTGACTTAGGACGGAAATCCTATCAAAAAAAATTTTACCCAGTTCCTTCCCCTTAGGGATGATTTGACCGAGAGGTAGACAAATTATTAAAACTAAAGATATTGAACCTTTAGTATCTTATTGTTCCCAGTGTCATGGTTTGAAGGAGGATAAAATTTTATAGATTGCTATTGACTTAAGGCCTTTATGCATAATCGGTGGGTGCTGAGCCCTTTCCCTAAATAATGCGTCTACACAAATTTTTTGACTTTCCCTTTTTTCAGAGATTGTTTTTGCGCAGGGGATTTCATCAAGTTAATTTAGATCCTTCTTTTAAGCAGTACACCGCTTTTCCCCACACACCAAGGATGTGCAATATAGAACTATCCCTTCGGTTTTGGGAATGCCTGTGTACCCACTGAGATTGAAGAGAAAAAGGGCTTGGGTAATATGCGAAATTTTCAGTTTATTTTGATAACATTTACATAAGACATCCCCGTGGGACGAAAATATCCAAAAATTAACATCAGTTTTGATGGTTAGCTCCCTGTACGCAAACCCAAGAAAAACTTCCTTGGTTAAAAAGTTTTGATATCTTGGACGTACTTTCTAAATCCTGCAGCCTCTCCCAGTAAGATCAAAGCTTTTTTAGGGAAATTTAAATTCCAAAAACCAAGAAATCATGCTAGCTTTATTTTTCTGTAAAATTTTTTATGACGGTTTATCCGAAACCCTTTTTGATCTTACAGGCAAATTTTTTGACTTAAAAAATCGTGAAGGAACCCTTGAACTTTTGACTAGCTCGGGGAAAAATTTAATGAATTAAAAAATCTTTTCGAAAAACCCTGTACTTAAGTTCCAGACATTAAAAAACATTTTGTTTAAAGAACTGTGCCCCCAAAAATGGGTTAGGTGCGGTGCTACTCAAAACCAAAGGGACCCCTTTTCCCCGTTTTCTTCCTAAACCGGAAATCCTTCCGCGAAATAGTACTCCCCCATAGAAAAGGAAAGTTTGGGCCCTTTTTGTGGGGGATTCCAACTTAAATTTTTTTTGCTGGGAAAGAATTCATTTTAGAAAAGGACCACAAACCTTTGAAAATACCTAGAAACTTTTTAAAGGGAACCCCCCGTCCCCTCTTGGGGTGGACATTGGCACTCCGGTTTTTAAACCCCTTTGTGTATATCAAAAGGTTAATCCAATTATTTCTTACTAGTTAAGTGTGACAGTCAGTAGAAGTTTCTTGCCTTAGCGACTTCCCTATTTAGAATTTTTTCTTGCCCATTTTCTTATACCCTTGACTATAAGTCTTGGTATGGGGGGTGGTGTGGGGGAAAAGTTCAATAGATAGGAGTAGTAGGGGATTATAGTAAAAATGTTTTTTGCCCGGGTATTGTTAAGTAGGGGAGTCTGCTCCAGCTATCCCTTCCCTTTTTCTCCCCCCCAAAAGGTGACGTTGGGGCTCAGTCCCCAAAAAAATCACTAGACCACAGCTCCCACACAATCTTGGATGACAGGAGGTACCTGCCAATCAAGAGTAGAAATGATGGAGAGGATAACGCCCGAGACTTCCCATTTTGGGTTTAATTTCCTGTGCACCTGATGAAATTGCAGGGAGTAACCCCCCTTTGCAAATGGTAAAGAACCTGCTTTTCCCGTCATCGGATATAATACCCGGCTATACTGGAAGAATGAACAGTTGGGTTGTAACCAACACCTGCGACGCCCTCCCCATCATCAGCAATGGATACAATTTGAACAACAGTGTCACCAACACCAGACACCCAAGTTTTAAATTAGTGTTGAATTCATTTATCATTTATATTTTTTTTTCATTTTCTTTAATGTAGGATTAATATTTCATATTTAAGTGTTTTCTATTTTATATTTTCTATATAATAAAGTGTTTATGTTTGTCTGTTATTATTTCTTTTTCTATTCATTAATTTTCCTGAGGAGGAGCAACCTGGGTAATACTGTCTGAAGTTGTTACAGGGCTGAGTAAGCCTTCACAGTTGTAAAGAGTGATGAGAGGAAGCAGGGGTGGAAACTTTAATAGGCCTTACCTGGAGTTTACCTGGAGAGAGTTCCGGGGGTCAACGCCCCCGCGGCCCGGTCTGTGACCAGGCCTCCTGGTGGATCAGAGCCTGATCAACCAGGCTGTTGCTGCTGGCTGCATGCAAACCAACATACGAGCCACAGCCCGGCTGATCAGGAACTGACTTTAAGTGCTTGTCCAGTGCCAGCTTGAAGACTGCCAGGGGTCTGTTGGTAATCCCACTTATGTATGCTGGGAGGCAGTTGAACAGTCTCGGGCCCCTGACACTTATTGTATGGTCTCTTAACGTGCTAGTGACACCCCTGCTTTTCATTGGGGGATGTTGCATCGTCTGCCAAGTCTTTTGCTTTCGTAGTGAGTGATTTTCGTGTGCAAGTTCGGTACTAGTCCCTCTAGGATTTTCCAGGTGTATATAATCATGTATCTCTCCCGCCTGCGTTCCAGGGAATACAGGTTTAGGAACCTCAAGCGCTCCCAATAATTGAGGTGTTTTATCTCCGTTATGCGCACCGTGAAAGTTCTCTGTACATTTTCTAGGTCGGCAATTTCACCTGCCTTGAAAGGTGCTGTTAGTGTGCAGCAATATTCTAGCCTAGATAGAACAAGTGACCTGAAGAGTGTCATCATGGGCTTGGCCTCCCTAGTTTTGAAGGTTCTCATTATCCATCCTGTCATTTTTCTAGCAGATGCGATTGATACAATGTTATGGTCCTTGAAGGTGAGATCCTCCGACATGATCACTCCCAGGTCTTTGACGTTGGTGTTTCGCTCTATTTTGTGGCCAGAATTTGTTTTGTACTCTGATGAAGATTTAATTTCCTCAAGTTTACCATATCTGAGTAATTGAAATTTCTCATCGTTGAACTTCATATTGTTTTCTGCAGCCCACTGAAAGATTTGGTTGATGTCCGCCTGGAGCTTTGCAGTGTTTGCAATGGAAGATACTGTCATGCAGATTCGGGTGTCATCTGCAAAGGTGCTGTGGCTGATATCCTTGTCTATGTCGGATATAAGGATGAGGAACAAGATGGGAGCGAGTACTGTGCCTTGTGGAACAGAGCTTTTCACTGTAACTGCCTTGGACTTTACTCTGTTGACGACTACTCTCTGTGTTCTGTTAGTGAGGAAATTATAGATCCATCGACCGACTTTTCCTGTTATTCCTTTAGCACGCATTTTGTGCGCTATTACGCCATGGTCACACTTGTCAAAGACTTTTGCAAAGTCTGTATATATTACATCTGCATTCTTTTTGTCTTCTAGTGCATTTAGGACCTTGTCGCAGTGATCCAATAGTTGAGACAGACAGGAGCGACCTGTTCTAAACCCATGTTGCCCTGGGTTGTGTAACTGATGGGTTTCTAGATGGGTGGTGATCTTGCTTCTTAGGACCATTTCAAAGATTTTTATGATATGGGATGTTAGTGCTATTGGTCTGTAGTTCTTTGCTGTTGCTTTACTGCCCCTTTGTGGAGTGGGGCTATGTCTGTTGTTTTTTAGTAACTGTGGGACGACCCCCGTGTCCATGCTCCCTCTCCATAGGATGGAAAAGGCTCGTTCTTGATGAACACAGAGTTCGATGAGTCTGGCCCTGGGGCAGAGTGCATGGGCATGTCATTTATCGCCTGTTCGAAGTCATTTGGCGTCAGGATAACATCGGATAGGCTTGTGTTAATCAAATTTTGTGGCTCTCTCATAAAAAATTCATTTTGATCTTCGACTCTCAGTCTGGTTAGCGGCTTGCTAAAAACTGAGTCATATTGGGACTTGAATAGCTCACTCATTTCCTTGCTGTCATCTGTGTAGGACCCATCTTGTTTAAGTATGGGCCCAATACTGGACGTTGTTCTCGATTTGATTTGGCATAGGAGAAGAAATACTTTGGGTTTCTTTCGATTTCATTTATGGCTTTTAGTTCTTCCCGCAATTCCTGACTCCTAAAGGATTCTTTTAGCTTATGTTCAATGCTTGCTATTTCTCTGACCAGTGTCTCCCTACGCATTTCAGATATATTGACCTCTTTTAGCCGCTCTGTTATTCTTTTCCATCGCCTGTAAAGGGAGCGCCTGTCTCTTTCTATTTTACATCTACTCCTCCTTTTTCTTACAGGAATAAGCCTTGTGCATACAGCGAGTGCCACCGAGTTAATCTGTTCTAGGCATAAGTTGGGGTCTGTGTTGCTTAGTATATCTTCCCAGCTTATACCGGTTAGGACTTGGTTTACTTGGTCCCACTTTATGTTTTTGTTATTGAAGTTGAATTTGGTGAATGCTCCCTCGTGACTAATCTCATTATGTTGGTCTGGGGCTCCGCACATACATGACTGAACCTCAATTATGTTGTGATCTGAGTATATTGTTTTTGATATGGTGACATTTCTTATCAGATCATCATTGTTAGTGAAGATGAGGTCTAGTGTATTCTCCAGTCTAGTAGGTTCTATTATTTGCTGGTTTAAATTGAATTTTGTGCAGAGATTTAAAAGCTCGCATGAGTGTGAGTTTTCATCAGAGCTGCCTCCTGGTGTTATTACTGCAACATATTATTTGCTATATTCCTCCATTTTAGGTGCCTTAAGTTGAAATCCCCCAGGAGCAAGATGTTGGGTGCAGGAGCTGGAAGATTTTCCAGACAGTGGTCAATTTTTAACAGCTGTTCCTGGAATTGCTGGGATGTTGCATCCGGAGGCTTGTAGACTACCACAATGACTAGGTTTTGTTTCTCGACCTTTACTGCTAAAACTTCCACTACATCATTTGAGGCATTTAGCAGTTCTCTGCAAACAAGTGACTCTGCAATGTACAGGCCAACCCCCTCCCTTTTGCCTGTTCACTCTGTCACATCTGTATAGGTTGTAACCTGGGATCCATATTTCATTACAATTTATATGGTTCAGTTATTCAGTATTTATTTGGTTTTGAGTAAGTGAACTTTGAGAAGAGACTTGAATTTATAAACAGGTAGTGTATTTACAGGTAATGAATTCCAGATTTTAGGGCCTTTTATGTGCATTGAGTTTTTGCATAGCGTGAGATGGACACGAGGAACATCAAAGAGTGATCTGTGCCTTGTATTATGGTCATGTGTTCTGTTGAGGTTGGCAAGGAGATGTTTGAGGGGAGAGTTAATATCAGAGTTAAGTGTTCTATGTATGTAATAAGTGCAATAATAAGTATGGATGTTTTGTATGGTGAGTAGGTTGAGTGTTTTGAATATTGGTGGAGTGTGCTGCCTGTAGTGAGAATTTGTTATCATTCTAACTGCAGCCTTTTGTTGGGTAATTAGTGGTCTGAGATGGTTAGTTGTTGTTAAGCCCCATGCACAAATTCCATAGGTGAGATAGGGGTAAATAAGAATTTGATAAAGGGCCGGGAGGGCTGGCTGTGGAACATAGTACCGTATCTTCGATAGTTATTGCCTACAGTCTTGGAAATTTTCTTAAATTTGTTGTATATGTGTATGAAATTTGAGTCTATTATCGAGGTGGATTCCTAAGAATTTTTCCCTCGTTAGCTTTGTGATAGGTGATCCGTTTATCGTTATATTAAGAGGTTACATCTGTAGCTCTGCGACCAAACTGAATGAAGTAGTTTTGTCAATGTTTAGTGTAAGTTTTCTAGTCCTCATCCAGGTAGATATTTCCTGTAATTGGGTGTTTACAGTTTTGGGCTACGTGACGGGGCTCTTTTTAGAGAAAAACGAAAGGGGTTGGTTTTTTTTGCCCAATCGCAAAAAGTGGGGTTTGAGTAATTGCGAAGCTTTTGGGTGGGTAAATTATGATGGGAAAAGAGAAGAGGGCCAAGGACATTTCCCCCGTGGGAAAACCCAACAGTAATTGGGTTGTGCGGAAGAGCTTCCCCCTTTTGCGTACACAAAATTGGCTTCTGTTGTTTGATTTAAGACTTGGGGTAGTTGAGGGAGGCCCTCTAATACCATAGGGGTTACAATTTTAGGGGGAGCAAGCCCATAAAAGTCAAGGGAAGACCCCCAGTTTATTCTTTTTTCCTATTGAGTGTATATATGTTCTAGCATGTTTTAAATAAAACCCATTAGTATTTTTATTGGGCCCCTGAATCCAAATTGGCGGGGGTTGAGAATTTTTATGGGAATGGGGTTGGAGGGGGAATTTTTTTTATGAATTAATTTTTCGAAGTTTTTTGGAGAAGCGGTTTGTAAGGGGGTTTTTTGGCCTATAGTTTTTCAACTCTTTTTGGTCTCCCCTTTTAAAGGATTGGGGTCCCCCCTTTGCTTTTTTTGAGAACTGGGGGAAAGGGTTGGGGGTTTCAAGGGTTTTTGTTAAAGATTGTTGCAATTTTTGGGAAAAGTACTTTTTGGAACGCTTTTTTGAATATAAAGGGGGAAAGGTTTTTAAAAATTCTCCTCCCTTTTTTTTCATGCTTGATAAAAAGGGGGGCCCTTCGAAAGGGGGTGAGTGGGAAAGCTAGGAACAGTGTTTGGGGAATTTGCCAGTGGGTATCTGAGTTTGGGATATCATTGGGCAAGGTTTTAAACCGATAGGGGAAAGAAAAAACATTGATCTGTTTGCTGTTTCTTTTTGGGGGAGTTGGGTTTTTTAAATTAAATTAAATTTCAAAGTTTAAATTCCTATAAGGTTTCCCAAGTTTGATTTTACGGGAAATTTTTTTTTTATTTTGGGGTTTTCAGTTTAAAATATGGTTTAAACAGAGTGTCCCAAACTAGAACGCTTAGCATGGTAGGAAATTTCGGGCAGACTTATTTTTTTCTTAATTGAAAAAATATTACAAATTATGGGGGTAAAGTTGGTATTTTGGCAAAGTGACTAAAAACAAGTTTGGATTTTGGGCAATGTAAAATATTTTTTGTTTTGGCACAGTACTTTGTTTCATTTTTGGAGTATCAAAAAGGAAATTTCATTTTTTTAAAAAGATTGAGATTAATTTTTTCTGTTTATTGTCAAATAGTGAGTGAGTTTTAAGTGGGGGGAACCACCAGGTGGATTCGTGTATTTTAGTTAGGGGAAGTATCGGGGGGGAATAAGATTTTTCAAATTTGGGGGTATTTTTGAAGGTAAATAAAATTTTTCTGCATTTCTAGAGTTTTTCGGGTAGGGAAATTGAAAAGTTACAGACTGATTAGTGACCAATCAAACCTGGATTCTTTCCCCCTTTGTGACTATTTCGGGTATCATAATTTTTGGGGTCCGGGCCCCCGGGCCCAAAATTATTTTACCCTTCGGGAAAAACTTTTAAACTCCCCCCCACAGGATGGGTAGGGGGTTGCAAAATTTAACATTTAAAAACCCTAACTAAAGGGGGGTATTCCAGATTTTAGGGCTTTTTGACATACATTGAATTTTTGTAAAGTTTAGTCGGACACGGGGAATTGGGAGAAAAGTTTGTGTCGGGGTTATGCCTTTTGGGTTCGTCACAACAAACGAGAAAGCTTTTGGGTTAAAGGGTTAAATATTAAGTTTAAGGCCCTTTAGAGTAATTCACAGTAGAAAGTGTGGATGAAACTGAACGGGGAAAGTAAGTTTAGGCCCTATAAAGATGGGGGGTGTGTTGCCAGAGAGGGGATTTAGGTTTTTTCCCTATGCAGCTTTTTTTTTGGGTTATTATTGGTTTTAGGTTTTTGCTGCAGTTGATCCCCCAAGCACAAAAAAGCATGGGTTGAGGAAAGGATAAAAAAAGTGAGGGGGTATAGGGTGAAAAGGGCATTTTGGGGGCACGTAAATCGAATTTTTGGAGACGATCCCAATTTTTTTGGATACTTTTTGGTTTTGGGGGAAATTTGGTGCAAAATTCGGGTTGTTGCCCAAGGGGATAAAGCCTAGGAATTTGCCCCCATTTTTTCCCGGGAAAAATTAGCTGTTGTCAATCTTAATTTAAATTTTGTCATCTCCTGCTCGCTACAAACAAAATATAGAAAATTTTTCATGTTAAGCGTAATTTTTATTGGCTGCCCATCCAAGTCGATATTTTAAACAGCTCCCCTTCACAAGGGTTTTTTTGGGGGTAAAGATTGGGGGAGAAAAAAGGGACATAAGTCGTGCCCTCAGCAAAGAGAAGGGGTTTTCAGGGGGTTTGGATACTTTTGGAAGGTCATTGATGTATATAACGAAGAGCAGGGCCCAAAGGACACTTCCCTGCGGAACTCCAGTATAAATTTTGGCCCGGTTTTTCTGATGCTTTTCCCTTTAAGGGGGACAAACTGATCCCTTTTAAGTAATGTAAGTTTTTAAAAAAAGCAAGTGAAATGGCCTTTTAAAACCGTAATGATCAAGTTTTGGGGGTTAGGATGTCATGGCCCTACTGTTTTAAAAAGCTTTTTTTTAAAGGTAAATTTAAAAATTCTAGTGGATTTTCCCTTTATTTTTCCAATGCGTGTACAGAAATAAAGCTTTTTTATGATTGCATCATTAGTGTTTTTTATTTTTCCCTGAACCCAAAATTTGGGCGGGGGTTGATATGTTTTTGAGCCTTTATAAAATAATACAGTCCCCTGGGGCACTTTTTTCTCAAAAAATTTTGGGATAGCAATGGTAATTTTAGATATTGGCCTATAGTTTTTTTAAGTCTGTAGGGTAAACCCCCTTTATGTTTGGTGTAACCCTTGCCATCTTGATAGTTTGGGAAGGGCTAGCCCCCTAGTGACTTGTTAAAAAGTTTTTAAAATAGCATGCGAAAGGACATGGGCCGCCGCTGAAACAGAAATGGGGGGATTAGATCCAAATTTTTTAAAAAAAAGGGTCATTTATCTTTTTTTAAGCTGTGTCAGTGGGATGTAGTGGTTTTTTCAAAAGGGTTTTGGGTTGGGGACAAAAATTCTTGGTTTTTTTTTCCCATTTTTGTGGGCCCTAGAATCTGAGAGAGTTTTTTTTCCAGGTCTTTTTCAATCTCCTCAAGTGCCCGGGGAAAATTCTACTGGAGTATTAAATTTTTGGCTTTTTTATTATTTTGGTGAAAAAGCTGATAAATTTATTTTTTTTAAGAGTATCTTTGTGTATTAACCCCTGCTAAAATGTTTTTTCATATTGGTTTTTCTTGCCCAATGGATTTCAGAAGGGTGCTGGTTAGCCAGGGCAACCAACCCGGGTTTGTTTGTGACTTTTTTGTTTATATAAACAATGTTTTTTTGTATATTTAAAATTTTTAAATTTTTTAAAAAAAAAAATGTCTGTCCAGTCATAAAACCCAATTGGCCTTGGAGAATTCTGTGGGGCCATTTCCCAGTCCAAGGTCAGTGGGGAAACCCTTCCTTCTGGGCCCGTCGTCATGGAGTTTTAAATGGGGTTTTGTTGTTTTCCCAAATTTGGTGGTTTACAAAATTTTTGTCAGGAGGAAGGTAGGGTAGGGGGTCTGAAAGGTTTATCTGTGTTTATCCCGTTTTAAGGGGGGGTTTAAGAATATTGGCCATATGGGGTCTTTTTTGGGTTTTAAACTTGTCCAGGGGCCCTTTTTTGGGTTTAGTTTTTTTTGGGTATGAGAAGTGTTTTTGCCCCATATTTTGATGAAGTCATTTTTACGTCAAAAACATCTATAACCCCAAGGGTTTTGATGTTGAAGTCTCCCCCTAAGAGAAGGTGGGCTTTTTCTTTGCCCTGTTTTTTAAAAAAATGATTTTAAATTACCTTTCACTAAAAATTTGGGTTTGTTCGTGGGGGTATCCGGTAAAGGGAAACCCGATTGTTATAGGCTTTTTAAGTTTTTTACAGTAAAATTAAAATAATGAAACCCCCCCAAAATTTTCATCACAAAGCAAGGGTGCTAAGACAAGAAAATTTGGGTTAAAAAAAATAGATTGCAATACCCCCCCCAATTTGGTTTTGGGTCGGCAGTTGTGAATTGCTGTGTATCCTGGTAAAAGGAAAATATCTATTGTGTCCTGCTTAAGCCAGGTTCAGAAGAAAAAATCCCAGGAAAGGGGTGTCTTTATTTGATTAAAAGGAGTGCTAAGAGGTCAACATAGGTTTGTTTAAAGGGACCTGAGGGTTGTAGTTAAGTACTGATAACTTATAGCATTGTTTAGGATTTTGCTGGCTGTGATCCCTGTTAATAAAAGCAGTTACTTTCCAAAAGGTTTTTGTTTGGGGTGTCAGATTTTTGGAGGTTTAGATCAGGGTCAACGTGATCAATCATCTTCTAGATTTAAATTTTTGTTATTTATATCCTGGTTTTGTTTGAGTTCTAGTACTGATATCTTAGGGGTGGGAAGTTTGGAAAAAGTTAAAAAGCTAGAGAATTTTGGTATGAAAGAGTAAAGTCACTACTACACATAATAAAGTTGATTTTGTCTAGTGTTGTGCGGGAATGAACTAAAGTACAACTACGTAAAAAACTAGAAAATAAAAAAATAAAAATTAAAAAATAGAAAAAAGACTCTCACTTTTAAATTTTGCACAAAGCTAATAATGACTTTTGTGGAGTTCCCATGTTTTTTAGCAAAAATGGCTATATTTCAATAGGGTTTTTTCCCAATTATAAAAAAACAAATTAAAAAAACACTGTCCCCTCACTAAAATTTCACTATGGTCTAATATAGTGAATTTGGTATGACTTGTATTGAGTTAGAAAGAAACTATGGTACAAATGAAAAATTTTAAACTAAAAAAAAATAAAAATTTCAAATTTTAAAAAAAGCAACCCCTCCTCACTAGAATTTCACTATTGGGCTAATATTGTGAATTTGGTATTTTATTTGTAAGAGCAAAAAAAGAGCTAAGTATAACTAGGGTTTTTTCCCAATAATATAAAAAATACAAATTACAAAAGCACCATCTCTCACTAGAATTGCACAAAGGTCAATATATGAATTTTTGGGATTGACTATGTATTTAGCAGAAGACCTAGAAAAACTGTGATTTAACCCAATAATAAAATAAAGGGACAAGACTCTCAAAAGGGGAATTGGGACAAGTCTTAAATAAGTTGTTTACAAGAATTTGTGTATAATTAGGGTTTTTAAAATTTACAGGAAAAAATACAAAAATTATGGTACAAAAAGAATAAAAAAAAAATTATAAAAAAAAAAAAAATGGCAATGACTTGGTTTTTAATAAGCTAGAAAAATGGGAGCAGGGTAATAAAAAAAATTTTTGTTAAAAAACTAAATTTTTTAAAAAAATAAAGGAAAAAAAATGGTCCCCAAAAAAAAAGTTTACAATAAGTTTGATCAAAAATAGTTTAAAGTAAAATTGGGGAAAATAGGGATTTAGAAAAAAAATTGGGGGAATGAGTATTTTTTTTAAAATGAGGGAAATTTTTGAAAAACAAATTATGGTTAAAATTTTTAAAAAAAAATAAGAAGAACAGTGATGGGTAAATTTTTAAAAAAAGGGGATTGAATTTGTAGATTTTTAAAAAACAATTTAAAACTATGAGGTAGAAAAGGTCGTTGAATACAACAATACAACAAAAATTGGGTTTTTGGGGGAAATTTGAATTTTAGGGGGGGACAAATTTATGACAAAATTACACAAAAGGGGGGACTAAAAGGGGAATTTTCGCACTTTACTCTATTTTGTTAGTCCAGCCCCCCACTTTGGGAAAGTTTTTAAAACATGTTCTTAAAGATGAATTTCCCTTCCCAGTGGGCTGGGTTTCCTAACTGCATTTTTCCCCCTCCCTTTACAAAAACAATGGTTTGGGGTTTTTGGGGATAGCATAATTTTCTTTGCCGATAAAGGTTTTATCCCAATTTTTTCCCAATTTTAAATTTTGCTATTCGTGAATCCCTTTTTTTTTCCCAAAAATTTTCTTATAGGGGGTTTTTCCCGGCTTTTTTTTATCAGAAGTTATTTGGGAAAATTTAAAAATAAGTTTTGGGTTTGGTTATGAGAGGGGGGTTTGGGGTGGTTTTTCAGTTCCTAGGAGGGAGCTTGTGTGGAAAACAGGGGGTTTGGTGACATTGTGAAATGGTGGGATAGTTTTTTGCCCCCGGAAAAGGGATTATTTGGGAAAATTTTTTTTGAGGAATGCCCAAAGTTAGTCACCTTAAACCCTGGGAAACTCTGTTGACACCGAGCTCTGAGGTGGGTACCTCAGCCTCACAAAATGGCTTATAGGACAGAAATTTTTACAAAAGGGTTGAAGTTTTCAAGAAACTCGCCTGCATGCACGATAAAAACACTAACAACTTGGTGTTGCAGCATATACCTTTATCTTCAACTTCCCTAACTTACCCCTTTGCCCCTTTGGGCTTTCCCCCCAAAACCACGGGCAACTTTGGGGGCCTTAATTTTTCCCGCAATATTTAATTGTTTTTTAGTGAACCCCGCCCTTCTCCCAGAAACCCCAAATCCAAGAGGGGTGTACCTTTGTACAACTATGGGAAGACAAAACCACAAATAGCTTCCCACAAGACAAGAAACACTGGTAGACTAGGCATGCACTGCCAGCTGAACACAGGCCCACCCGAAACAACTCACAATTTTTCCCCCCCCACGGCCCCAAAATTTTACGAGATAAAATGGGGGTCTTGCCTTACTGTAGGGGGTGAGAGAGGAGGTCATTTTACGGTAATCGAGGGCCTCTACCAAAAATTTTTTCCCCCGGTCTTTAAAAATTTGGGAAAACAATGGGGGCGCCGTCTGCCCGAACACGGCAAAGTCCCTTTTCCAGTTTGTGCCTTTTTTAAAAAAATACTATTGTTTCTTTGAGAAACCCCCGCCTCGTAGTTCAAACTAGGGGTGCCAGTTCTCCCTAGCTAAATTTAAACCTTTGTTTTTTGCATACATTTATCGGCCTATTACTACCCAGGTTTAAGGTCTTTGGGGCTAAAATTAATTATCTACAGTTGCCCCAAAAAACCTAATAAATTTGGTTTAACCCCCAAAAAGCTACCTACCCTACCCTGAAGAGTAAATCTATAAAAATTAAAAAATCCTACCCCCACGAAACTCGGGGGAAAGAAATATTTTAAATTTTTGGGTTTGGGGGTAAGGGCCCTTTGAAAAGGGTTTTTTTTTGTTTTGGGGGGTTTTAAGGGCCATCAAACAATTTTTTTTTCCCAAAATTGGACTTCTCGAACCACATAAGTTTTCCCAAAATCCTCCCCCCGGCAAAAAGGGAGGGCTAATCTAGATTTAAGTCTTCCTCCCGCAGGCCCCCCATGGGGCCCCGGACTTAAGCGCCGTTCGACGGGGCGTCTGCCACTCAGCTTTTGTCAGCTCTGGTCCAAAATTTTTTTATGTCCCCGGGCCCACCCCTGTGGACCTCGGAGGTAAAAGCCTGTGATGGGTCTTATAGGGCCCCGACACCATTTATTTACCTTTACCAAACACCATTCTCACCCCAACCCCCCAAGCCCCTTTTTCCCGGGTGGGTCGACCTACCAGGCCCAAAAGGGCCCGGGAAGCCCTGGGGCCTCGGGTTCTACTACACCAGGTCCCCTTTTACTTAGCATCATCTTTTTTGCCTCGGGGTTTGGCACCATAGAAATTTCCCCCCGGGCAGTCAAGTAATCCCCGCGCCCCACGGGTTCCCTTTTTTCCAGATGTTCACCAGTCTGTTGTGACCCCCTGTGCATTTCTCCATTGATGGGGGGGCCAAAAATGGCCCCTTAATCCACTCCTTGGGAAAACGACTCAAAATTGCAGGGAAGGGCTTTAATCCTCCTTCCCCAAAAAGCATGTGATTTGGGGGTTTAGGGCTTCCCCTCGTCAATCCCATTTTTCACTAGGCAGAGGCCTGTTATTGCTTCCCTTCCTCCCAAACTCAACTAACACTGTCCTCAGTTCATCAAAACTCACTCTCCTGCCCTGGGAAGACCTTTCCCCAATTTCAACCTTTTTACTGGCCCCCCCCCCCCCCATGCGTTCATAAATCCCCCCCCTGCCCAAGGGCGCCCTGGGGGCTAAAACCCCTCCACTCGCACTCTAAATTTTCTTCAGGGATTCTCGTACTTCCCGGTTTTCCCAAAAATTCCTGAAAAACTTTTTCGGCCGCTCTGAAGCCCTTTCCCCTTTTCCGAAATAAACAAAACCCTGGGCACGAGAATCTGGGTCTAAACCTCCTGAAAAACTTCAAAAAAGTCTCCCCGTGACAATTTTTCCGCCAAATTCCCAAAAGCACAGCTCGAGTAGTGGCACAAGTAAACAGGCAACATATACTTTTTTGAGGGCCCACCCTATTAAATCTCCCGGGGTTTTTCAACTGATAGCCCCAGGGAAAAATTTTAATTTCCCCCATCCAAAGGGGGCCCGTCCCCTATGTAAACCCCCTCATGAGGGAGTGGGGTGGGAAAACCTTTTTTATGGTAGGGTCCTCCCCTCGTACCACCGGCAGACCGTGCAACTCTTTAGCATCCTTTTGACGGCAGCTCGGCCATTCAGTACCCAGTAATTCTGGTGCAGGCAGGTGAGGGTATCTCCAAACCCCCCATGTAAGGTCCTCTGATGGGCATCTTGTATCAATAGCTCTGACGCCCATCCCTCCTTTCCCAGTAGCACGGGATGTTTGGCCCCATAGCTGAGCTCAGAGTTTTGTATTCTTCCCCTTCATCTTATTAGCCCAGCATGATCTAGGAACATTCCCAATGAGTGAACCAATTTACTGTTCCCTGAGTCGTCGTTGGACACACGTCCTGACGCCATAACCTGCTGCCCTGTCGCCAGTACTTCCAGCACTCCTGGAAACCTCTCCCTTTGGTACTGCCTTATTCAATATTCTCTGGGACCCATGAGAGACAACTGTCGTCCTTGGCTTACCTTGTTATGCAGCTTCCTCATAAATCGAAATAACATTCCCGTGACTCCTACAAGTTTCCTCCAAGAGGGGTAGCGTCTGGGGTCAAATAATTCAGTGTCGGGTTCCCCCACAAAGTGTACTATGCTGCTGGTTGTCTCCCTGAATTTCTGCTCCGGCCAGCAATCCTTTGCCGGTAACCAGTCTGGGCCTTGGAACCAAATCTCGATTTTACTCAGCTTTTTGTGTGTCACCCCTCGGCTTATCAGGTCGGCTGGGTTTTGATCTGTAGGCACGTACAGAATTGTTGATGTTGACTGTAGCTCCCTTATCTCCTTTACCTGATTCCTGACATAGGGGAGCTTAGACCTGTCGTTCTGGACCCACTGTAAGGCCACCTCCGAGTCTGTCCATACATAGGTGTGTGTCACCCTCAGGTTACTCAACACCTCCCCTACATACTTCCCCAGTCTTGCTCCCGGCAACATCGCCGTGAGCTCTAGCTTTGGGATCGAGCAATTCTTCAGGGGTGTCACCCGAGCACGACTGGTGGCCAGATTGACCTGGTCCCCAGCCACCAAATACGCTACTGCCCCATAGGCCCTGGAGGAGGCATCACAGAAGACGTGCAAGTCATAATCCCGCCCGGTGCACCCGATGGACCTGGGGAATGAGAACTCATGCAACTCTGCTAGATCTTTGCTAACCAGATCCCACTCCTGGCAGACTGTTTCTAGCAGTGGATCATCCCAACCTAGGTTCAGCTCCCAGGTCTGTTGCAGTAGCATCCTCCCTCGAATGGTGATGGGTGTCAACAAACCCAAAGAATCGAAGGCAGTCTGCACTTTGCTCAGCAAGGACCTCCTGGTCAGCTTCCCATCCCCATCAGGTTTCCTCTTTAGCCTAAGTCTGTCTTCCTTGATTTCCCACTCCAATCCCAACACCGATGCTACCTCAGGTACTGAGTAGCAAGCATAGTCATGTTCCACCGTGCCCCACAACGTTGGATTGTTTGTCACCCATTCTCTCAATGTCATGTTAGCCGAGAGCATCTCCTGATTAGACTCTTGGTAAATGTCCATCAACAGCCTTTCATCTGAGGTGGTACCTTGCATGTTGTCTACATAAAATAGGGTTTTCAGTAATTCTTTAAGCGGGCTGTTACAGTGTGTGAGGTGGTAGTCTATGGTGGCTTGTAATAGGAATGGTGAACTAGCAGCACCAAACAACACTGCCCTGAATCTGTAGGTATCATATCCTTGCTCGGGCACCTCCCTGTTAGCTAACCACAAGAACCTTGTGTAGTCCCTGTCTTGTGGCTGCAACCCAATATGTAGGAAGGCTTTGCTAATATCTGCCGCATAGGCATACTGTTCTGTCCTGAATCTCAACAACACATCTGCTAATTTCTGCGTCAGGGAGGGCCATGTGAGCAGACAGTCGTTCAACGATGGCTCTCGGGGACTCGCCTGTGAGCCGCAGTTGAAGACTACTCTGATGGGAGTGGTTACTGACTCCTTGGTGACTGCCATGTGTGGAAGATAATGGGTGTTTTTCCCATGGCTGGCATTGGGCACTTTCTCAATGAACCCGAGGGCCAACTGTTCCTTAATAATATCATCATATTTACCCACCAGACCCTTCTTGGTCAGGCTGTTCACCAATGAATTCAACTGGCCCCGTGCCTTCTTGAAATTAGTGGGCAGCGTTGGGTGTACCAGTTTCCATGGGAGTCGCACCCAGTACTGTCCGTCCCTGAACTGCACATGGTTCAAGTAATCTCGATACGTCTCTTCGTGTTCGGGGGATGGCTGGTCACCTTTAATCCCTACTACATCCAGGTCCCATAGTTTATGGACCGGCTCACTGTCGGATATGCCAACTTGTGTATCTGAAAGACTTTCGTGCACACCAATCCGCATCACTAGTACAGCCTCAGTCACTGTAATACCGGAGCCCTCCTTTCCCGGGGTCGCAGGGAAGTGAGCTGGTACTCTGCCTCCTACAATGTACCCCGCTGGAGTCCTGTACAGGCCAACACCCTCCTTGATAACTCTTCTCGTGGACATGAACTCGTCTATGTATTCCCCTTCCTACCAAGATTCCTACATTACTAACATTGTCTGTAGCAATGTCTGGTTTCACTAGCTTCACACCCAACTCCCTCAAACGTTTGACTGCTGTGGCCAGTCCCTTAGTGGTAATGATATTGGGCAGCCTCTTCACTATCAAGGTTGAAATTTCTCGTCGATGCCCGGCTAACCTGACCATCACATTGACTACTGGATAAAACCTGCGTGGGACTTCCCCACCAAACCCTTCCACCTTCATGTCAACTTTACCAACTGTCTTCAGCTTCAATCTGGTTGCTAGACTCTCTGCTATGAAAGATCTCTGTGCCCCACTGTCAAAGAACAAACGGGTCGTTTCAGACTTCTTCCCATTCGTAGCCACCACCATTATGGTGGGTAAGGCCACCGAACCTTCAAACTGCTCACCAGAACAAATTCCCGGTGCCTCACTCACCACACTCATCACTGCTTCAGACTCGCCCTTGCTCTCCGCCCTTTCTTGCGGTTTGCTCTCCTTAGCTTGTGCTAATCTGGTGTTATTAGGACACAGCGCACTGTGGTGCCTACCTTTCCGGCAGCCCCGACACTCATTGAGTTGGGCGCTACAGACTCGGGCAAAATGTTCTCCACAACACTTGAAACATAGTCTCAACTCCCTTAGTCGTTGAACCCCTTTGTGATAGGTGGTGAAGCTTGAGCACCCTGAACTAGCGTGTTCGCCTTCACAAAACAAGCACTGTCTCATACTGGCCGCTTGAGTGACTTCTCCCTTGGCCCTGTGGGTGGAGGACTCGCCCTGGGCATAATACGTGCTGACCCTAGTAGGAGGTGGTTTAGGTCTATCTCTCGAATGTCTGGGGAAGTTGACCGACTTCTCCTTGATAGGTAATTTCTCCCCCTGACCTATGCTCAGGAGAGATCCCCTAACCCTTCAATAATTTGTTTTATCGTGAACCTATTCGTCCGATATTTTAAGTGCAACTCATGCACTGTAGTGCTAGCCAGTTTCCTCTGAATCACCTGGCTAAGGACCCATTCTGAATCATCCTCATCATGCAAATCTCTAAAACTGTTTATCAAGCTCATAATTTCAATACGGAACTTCTCTAGGCTTTGACGGTCATGTCGGCAAGCCTCTAGATCCAACAACCGATAAAGTATGGCCACCTTTATCTCTTCAGTGTTGCCAAACATGTCTTCTAATTGGTCTTTGGCATGTTGGGAATTAGTGTCAGTAATCTGGTAGTGCCGGACCAAGTCTAAGGCTTTATGAGCTGTGACCGCAAATACTGCAATTTGACGGCATCTGATAAATCGTTCCTGTCATCTATCTGGGCTTTAAACTGATCCCAGAAAGCAATGTACTCAGTGAGGGTTCTGTCAAATGTCGGTAAATTCAACTGGGGCAACCTGGGCAACATACTGACAGGTGTGTGGCTGTTTTGGGTACCTGCGGTGTTCGACACCACCCTTGGAATACTAGCCTTTAATGTACTTAACTTATCTTTGTACGTATTCATCTCCTGATGACAATCTACATCATCCTTAGTGAATTCGTCCAGAGCCTGCTGCAGACTACCCTGGGATTCATTATCCTCAATAGCCTGTAGCTCATATGCTGAAAATGCTTGTTCATAGGCTTCCCATTTTTCCCCCAAACTCTTCAAACAGTCTGGCAAATCATCGAAGTCTACGTTACTGCGTTGGCAAGTAGCCTTGCACCTGTTATGCGTTCTGTTCAGATGTCCTTTGTATGTAGCCACTGATCGTTTTAATTTTGCTAACACTGAACCAGACTCTCCTGAACTCCCATCTGCCATTGTCGAAGTTTAAAGAGGAGTGTGACACTAATTGTACTTTACCCAGTCCACCCCACAGCACGTCACGGTGTTAGGTGAGAATGAACGAGTCTCAAGGCTTCTCAACAAGCTTAACAATTCTCTTTGTTATATTGACTCTACTATGAATCAAAAATGTACACTGTTACCTCTCAAATTCCAATCAAAATGTGAATCGATGTGAAACCTTAACCTAGCAATTTCCTGTACAATGCCAGCAAATAATTACAGGACTTAACCTAGTCTCAGGTACAATTCACAAATCCCACATTAACGTGAATCAAAGACAATGAAAATCACACAATAAAAATACAGTATACAAATTAAAATCACTTGGTTAACACAAATAAATTCAACAATTCAACTTGTGAAACAGTAAATAAATAATGTGTAAACAGCATGACCTTGCTTACTCAGTCTAGCATGGATGGTTGGATAAGGTAAATCCTAACCTAACTAGTGTGCTATAGCTTAATTTAACCTAGCTTTAGAAATCCCTTTAAATAATAACTAGGTTAAATCTGTCCTAGCTACTATAACTGTTGTAAATATTGTACAAGCCTAGCCTAACTGTGGCTACCTTGCAAATCCACTGTAAGTAATTAACACACAAGTCTGCTACTCAGGATTACTTGTAATCTCTGTAAATAATTAAATTCACAAGCTTCTCTAGCCTACCTGACCTGCCTGTAAATTACTGCAAATAACAACTTCTGTGTATAGTCAGCTTGGCCTAGCCTCTGTGTAACTCTGGGCCTAGGTGTGCTAACTTAACCTAACTCTGTTAAACTGGTTCCTAACTGTGGCCTAGCTATGATAGCTTAACCTAGCTATTTCACATCACGGTTTCGAAGGACCACTTTTGTGAAAATTTGTGTGAACTGCCTCCAAGTGAGCCGCCTACCCTGGCAAACTCTGTTGACACCGAGCTCTGAGGTGGGTACCTCAGCCTCACAAGTGGCTTATAGGACAGATTTTCACAAATGATTGAAGTTGCAAGAAACTCGCCTGCATGCACATATAAAGGACTAACTTACTTGGTGTTGCAGCATATACCCTGATCTTCAACTTCCCTAAGCTTAGCCTTAGCCCCTTTGGACTTCCCCTCAGAAACCACGTGCAACCGGGAGCCTTAATTCCTGCAATATTCAATTGTTGTTAGTGACCTGCCTGCTCCTCAGAAATTCCTATATCCAAGAGGGTGTGTATCCCCTAGTACAACTATGCAGACACATACACTAGCTTCTACATAGACAAGAGACACTGGTACATACTGGGCATGCACTGCCAGCTGCAACACAGGCCCACAGATCAACTCACTCACAATTTCCCCAGACACTGGCCAGAAATCTACGAGATAAAGTGGAGGACTTGTCTTACTGTATGGACCTGACGGAGGAGGTCATCTATGGTACATCGAGGTGCCTCTACCAGATTTCCCCAGGTCTCAAATGTGAAGACACGTGGGGGCGCCGTCTGCTGATCACGGCACATCTTGTCCAGTTGGTGTCTGTCTACAGAAGGGAGAGCTCCTGTCTTCCAGACCCATGCCTCATCATTCAAGCTAGGGCTGCCAGTTCTCCCTAGCTAACTTAACCTAGTGTTTGCCTACATTATCAGCCTATTATTACCTATGTTAAGGTCTTAGGTATACATTATTATTATCTACAGTTGCCTCAATAATCCTAATATTAGTGTACTAACAGTATACTACCTACTTCTTCACTGAAGGGTAAATCTACAAGTTAATAAGTGCCTACCATCCATGCCAACTCGGGAGAGAATGCTTTTGTTTGGGTGGGTTTAAGGGCCACCCAGCTCAGCCATTCCATTACAGCCATTCTGGGACCCCCTTTGTATGCCGTATCTGTCCTGTGGAACTTTAGGGACCAAATAAATTCCCACATCCTCCTGCCGGCAAAGGTAGGAACTAAGTCTAAATCAAGTTCACCTTCCGTGAGCCCCCCCCAGCAAACCCTGCACACGAGTGCCGTCCGGCCACTCTCACCGAGCAGACTCCGGTCTAACTTCAACCATCCAGTTTCCCCTGCTTGGACCTTTGAGGGTGTAAACTTGTTGGTTCCAGTGGTCTTAGCACCCTTTCCTTTAACTTTAACATCTTTCGTATGTCTAGCCTTGACTGTGTGGCTCCGTAATTTCCCACCCAGTGGCCCACATGCCCTGGTAGCCTTTCCTCCCACTGTTATGAGGTTCCCTAGATTTAATGGCAATCTATCTACCTCTTTACATACCCTGTAAAAGTGTTTTCCCAAGGTGGTCGAGTGTTCGTCACTACCTACCTGGTTCAGCTTCCCTGGCGGTTCATCGTGTATACTGGTATTCATTATCACTACTCCCCCAGCTATCATGGGGACAGCTTCTCCACTATCTGGCTTGGCAGGGAATTCAGGTGGAATCCTGCCGCCTATGATGTATCCTACTGTGGATCTGTATAAACCAATTCCTTCCTTAAACGTCCGTCGTGTAGACAGGAAGTCATCTATATGATTGGCTCCCACTAGGATACCTACATTTCTGACTGTGCCAGCTTCACGTCAAGGTCTTTCAATTGCTTGGCTGCTGCAGCAAGACCTCTCGCTGTAATTGCCGTGGGTAACATCTCTACCACCAAGGCTGTAATGTCTCTGCAATGTCCACCTAATTTGACTGACATCCACCACATCATAAGATCTAGGTGGGGCCTGACTTATAGCCCCTCCCAACATCATACTAACTTTCTTTGTGGCCTTCAACTTTAATTTAGCCACAAACTTCTTTGTTATCAAGGATACTTGTGCTCCTGGGTCAAAGAATAATTGGGTTGTGTCTGACCTGTACCCATTCTGATAAGAAATGTCACCATATCAAAAACAATATACTCAGATCACAACATAATTGAGGTTCAGTCATGTATGCGTGGAGCCCCAGACCGACATAATGAGATTAGTCACGAGGGAGCATTCACCAAATTCAACTTCAATAACAAAAACATAAAGTGGGACCAAGTAAACCAAGTCCTAACCGATATAAGCTGGGAAGATATACTAAGCAACACAGACCCCAACTTATGCCTAGAGCAGATTAACTCGGTGGCACTCAATGTATGCACAAGGCTTATTCCTCTAAGAAAAAGGAGGAGTAGATGTAAAACAGAAAGAGACAGGCGCTCCCTTTACAGGCGATGGAAAAGAATAACAGAGCGGCTAAAGAGGTCAATATATCTGAAATGCGTAGGGAGACACTGTCAGAGAAATAGCAAGCATCGAACTTAAGCTAAAAGAATCCTTTAGGAGTCAGGAATCGCGGGAAGAACTAAAAGCCATAAATGAAAACGAAAGAAACCCAAAGTATTTCTTCTCCTATGCCAAATCAAAATCGAGAACAACGTCCAGTATTGGGCCCCTACTTAAACAAGATGGGTCCTACACAGATGACAGCAAGGAAATGAGTGAGCTACTCAAGTCCCAATATGACTCAGTTTTTAGCAAGCCGCTAACCAGACTGAGAGTCGAAGATCAAAATGAATTTTTTATGAGAGAGCCACAAAATTTGATTAACACAAGCCTATCCGATGTTATCCTGACGCCAAATGACTTCGAACAGGCGATAAATGACATGCCCATGCACTCTGCCCCAGGGCCAGACTCATGGAACTCTGTGTTCATCAAGAACTGCAAGAAGCCCCTATCACGAGCCTTTTCCATCCTATGGAGAGGGAGCATGGACACGGGGGTCGTCCCACAGTTACTAAAAACAACAGACATAGCCCCACTCCACAAAGGGGGCAGTAAAGCAACAGCAATGAACTACAGACCAATAGCACTAACATCCCATATCATAAAAATCTTTGAAGGGTCCTAAGAAGCAAGATCACCACCCATCTAGAAACCCATCAGTTACACAACCCAGGGCAACATGGGTTTAGAACAGGTCGCTCCTGTCTGTCTCAACTATTGGATCACTACGACAAGGTCCTAAATGCACTAGAAGACAAAAAGAATGCAGACTTTGCAAAAGCCTTCGACAAGTGTGACCATGGCGTAATAGCGCACAAAATGCGTTCTAAAGGAATAACAGGAAAAGTCGGTCGATGGATCTAAAATTTCCTCACTAAGAGAACACAGAGAGTAGTCGTCAACAGAGTAAAGTCCGAGGCAGCTACGATGAAAAGCTCTGTTCCACAAGGCACAGTAACTCGCTCCCATCTTGTTCCTCATCCTCATATCCGACATAGACAAGGATGTCAGCCACAGCACCGTGTCTTCCTTTGAAGATGACACCCGAATCTGCATGACAATGTCTTCCATTGCAGACACTGCAAAGCTCCAGGCGGACATCAAACAAATCTTTCAGTGGACTGCAGAAAACAATATGAAGTTCAACGATGAGAAATTTCAATTACTCAGATATGGTAAACATGAGGAAATTAAATCTTCATCAGAGTACAAAACAAATTCTGGCCACAAAATAGAGCGAAACACCAACGTCAAAGACCTGGGAGTGATCATGTCGGAGGATCTCACCTTCAAGGACCATAACATTGTATCAATCGCATCTGCTAGAAAAATGACAGGATGGATAATGAGAACCTTCAAAACTAGGGAGGCCAAGCCCATGATGACACTCTTCAGGTCACTTGTTCTATCTAGGCTGGAATATTGCTGCACACTAACAGCACCTTTCAAGGCAGGTGAAATTGCCGACCTAGAAAATGTACAGAGAACTTTCACGGCGCACGTAACGAAGATAAAACACCTCAATTATTGGGAGTGCTTGAGGTTCCTAAACCTGTATTCCCTGGAACGCAGGAGGGAGAGATACATGATTATATACACATGGAAAATCCTAGAGGGACTAGTACCGAACTTGCACACGAAAATCACTCACTACGAAAGCAAAAGACTTGGCAGACAATGCACCATCCCCCCAATGAAAAGCAGGGGTGTCACTAGCACGTTAAGAGACCATACAATAAGTGTCAGGGGCCCGAGACTGTTAAACTGCCTCCCAGCACACATAAGGGGGATTACCAACAGATCCCTGGCAGTCTTCAAGCTGGCACTGGACAAGCACCTAAAGTCAGTTCCGGATCAGCCGGGCTGTGGCTCGTACGTTGGTTTGCGTGCAGCCAGCAGCAACAGCCTGGTTGATCAGGCTCTGATCCACCAGGAGACCTGGTCACAGACCGGGCCGCGGGGGCGTTGACCCCCGGAACTCTCTCCAGGTAAACTCCAGGTAAATTCACAACCTTTGCCATGACTGTAGGTAGGGCAGCACCTCCGTGATTCTCACTCGGATTAGAGACTTCACTCCCACTAATCACACTGGCTACCATTTCAGGCTTAGACTCACTTTCTATCTCTACCTTAGAGATATCCCTACTAGCCTGGGGTTCCCTTAAATTACTGGGACATAGTGCAGTATGGTGCTTATCTTTGCAACAGACTCGACACTCACTGAGCTGGGTGCCACAGTCTCTCGCGAAGTGTTCCCCACAACAATTGAAGCAGAGTCTCAACTCCCTTATTCTCTGTTGCCTACTGCTCAGTGTTATATACTCTGAGCAACTCGTGCTAGCATGTTCGCCTTGGCAGAACACGCATATTCTGGCACGAGTGCCTCTGAGGTTCTGCTTAGAGGTTCTTACCTTAGACACTTCTTTACCATAGTAAACCCCAACATTAGCAGTATGAACTTTAGACTGATCTCTCGAGATCTTTGAGTAACTGTCTGGGTTTTTATGTGGTGATGGTGGTGACTCTTCTCTCACACCTATACTCAAATGAGAAACGAGATCTCCCAACCCCTCAACAATTTGTAGAATCGTGAACCTATTCGTCTGATATTTTAAGTGCAACTCATGCACTGTAGTGCCAGCCAGTTTTCTCTGAATCACCTGACTGATGAACCATTCCGACTTACTCCAATCATGTAAATCTTTAAGACTATTCATCAAGCTCATAACTTCGATTCGGAACTTCTCTAGGCTCTGACGGTCATGGCGACAAGCCTCTAGATCCAACAACCGATAAAGTATAGCAACCTTAATCTCCTCAGTGTTGCCAAAGGTGTCCTTTAATTGGTCTTTGGCATGTTGGCAATTGGTGTCGGTAGTTTGGTAATGCCGGGCCAATTCCAAGGCTTTACTCTTGAGCTGTGAATGTAAATATTGTAATTTGACGGCATCTGACAAATCGTCTCTGTCATCTATCTGGGCTTTAAACTGATCCCAGAAAGCAATGTACTCTGTTAAGGTTCCGTCGAACGTTGGTAAATTCAACTGGGGCAATCTGGGCAACACATTAACAGGTGTGCTGCTGTTCGTGTTCCTTGAAACATTTGCTCCCCCTGCTGTACTGGCCTTCAAAGTCCTTATTAACTGCCTGCAGAGTCTCATCTCTGCTTTACACTCTGCCCTTCGTTCGTCATAGTCTGTCCGTGCTACTTCGACTGTATATTCAGACTCACCTGTAGTATAGGCCTCTGTCTCATAAAGGATAAATGATCTCATCTCTGCTTTACACTCTGCCCTTCGTTCGTCATAGTCTGTCCGTGCTACTTCGACTGTATATTCAGACTCACCTGTAGTATAGGCCTCTGTCTCATAAAGGATAAATGATCTCTCAAATTCCTCCAGCCTTTTCTCCAAAGGTTTCAGGCAACTCTCTAGTTCCTCCCAGTCTTCATCCTGATCTTGCCTTGCCATATGACACTCCTCACACGCTTTGCTCAGGTGCCCCTTGTAGGCTCCCATAGACCACTTTAATTGACTTAGAGCTGGGACAGCTGGTACTTCATCTTCACCTACCATAGTTGCGGTTTAGTTAAGATCACGGTACTAATTTGTACTTCAGTTAGCCCACCCCACAGCATGAACGGTATTAGGCAAGAATGAACGAGTCTCAAGGCTTCTCAACAAGATTGACAACTCCCTTTATTATATTGACTCTACTCTGAATCAAAAATGTACACTGTTAGCTCTCAAATCCCAATCGAAATGTGTATCGATGTGAAAGCTTAACCTAGCAATTTCCTGTACAATGTCAGCAAATAATTACAGGACTTAACCTAGTCTAAGGTACAATTCACAAATCGCACATTAACATGAATCAAAGACAATGAAAATCACACAATAAAAAGTGCAGTATACAAATTAAAAAATCACTTGGTTAGCACAAGTAAATTCAACAATTCAACTTGTGAAACAGTAAATGAATAATGTATGTAAACAGCTTAGCCTGATCTTCAACTTCCCTAAGCTTAGCCTTAGCCCCTCTGGACTTTCCTTCAGAAACCACGTGCAACCGGGAGCCTTAATTCCTGCAATATTCAATCATTATTAGTGACCTGCCTGCACCTCAGAAATTCCTATATCCAAGGGGGTGTGTATCCCCTAGTACAACTATGCAGTCACTGACACTAGCTTCTAGATAGAAAAGAGACACTGGTACGTACTGGGCATGCACTGCCAGCTGCATACAGGACTACAGTTCAACCTCACAGTTTTTCCCCAGACACTGGCCAGAAATCCTACGGAAAAGGGGGAGGTCTTGTCTTACTGTATGGGCCTGACGGAGGAGGTAATCTACGGTACATCGAGGTGCCTCCACCAGATTTCCCCAGGTCTCAAATGTGAAGACACATGGGGGGCGCCATCTGCTGATCACGGCGCATTTTGTCCAGTTCGTGTCTGTCTTCAGAAGGGAGAGCTCGTGTCTTCCAGACCTGCGCCTCATCATTCAAGCTATGGCTGCCAGTTCTCCCTAGCTAACTTAACCTAGTGTTTGCCTACATTATCGGCCTAATACTACCTATGTTAAGGTCTTAGGTCTACATTATTATTATCTACAGTTGCCTCAATAATCCTAATATTAGTGTACTAACAGTATACTACCTACTTCTTCCCTGAAGGGTAAATCTACAAGTTAATAAGTGCCTACCATCCACACCAACTCAGGAGAGAACGCTTTTGTTTGGGTGGGTTTAAGGGCCACCCAGCTCAGCCATTCCATTACGGCCATTCTGGGACCCCCTTTGCATGCCGTATCTGTCCTGTGGAACTTTAGGGACCTAATAAATTTCCACATCCTCCCGCCGGCAAAGGTAGGTACTAAGTCCGACCCCCGGCGGACCCTGGATGTGAATTCTTACTCAGTCCTGTAACAACTTCAGTCAGTATTACCAAGGCTGGCTCCTCCTCAGGAAAATTAATAAATAGAAAAAGAAATAATGACAGACAATGAGATTTACTTTACAAAACCCTATGGTCTGAATAGTGAGAGATGTTGATGCCATGGAAACGGTACCTGATGAGTGATGTACAGTCAAGGAGTGGCGTTTAACTAAGTCAAGGTTGATGAAACTCTCTGAGCTGCCACTATCAATAAGACCATCTACTTCTGTTCCTTTGATGAATACTTTCACAACTAGCTCTTGTTGATGCATTAGCATGACATACTTTAGCAAAGTGACCTTTCTTGTGGCATTTATGGCACATTGCTTCACGAGCAGGACACTTTGGACGTGGATGTCTTGAAAAACCACAAAAGAAACACACCGTACCTGCTGCTGCTGTCACTGAGGCAGGATCCACAGTAACTTCATTGCAAGAGTCTTGGTCAGGAATTGCAGCACTTACCACTCGAGAAGGCTGAGTGGTACTATATACTTCAGAATTCTTCTGGGCTGAATCTAGAGCTCTTGCCTGGTCAAAGGCAGCGGCTAAGTCGAGAGTTTTATTCTCCAATAAACTCTGCCTTATTATTGGTGATTGCAGGCCACTGATAAAAGCATCCCTGATGGACTCTTCACAATACTGAGCAGCTGTCACTGCTTGGAAGTGACAGTCCTTACCAAAAATTTTTAGTGCTTGAAGGTATTCCTCTAAGGATTCATCAATCTGCATTGCGGCTAGTTGCAAGGCGATAGCGTGCAAAGATTTCATTTGTAGGTTTAATATATTGAGACTTGAGCGTTTTGATAGCATCTTCATAGGTATTACACTCAGAAATAGCCTCATATATCTTAGGTGACACAAAATTGATGAGCAGACTTAGTTTATCTAGATCTTCTTTAGGAAGGGCTCCCAAGAAGTTTTCGAAAGTCTTAAACCAGTGCTTCCATTCCTGAGCAGCCGTTGATAAGCTGGGGTAACAGTCTAGCCTCTCAGGTTTCAGTAAACGCTCCATGTTGTGATGTAGTCTAGCGCAGGATCACCACCAGGTAGCCCAGGATTCTATGTTCAATAAATTGTTGTGATAGAAACACAAGCCTTATCTCTAGGCTTTATTGAACATAGAATCTTCATAGTACTTCTGCAACAATAAAATATAATGACTAGTACATCTAATAACGGCTTTTACAGGGATGGTGATGTCTTGCATATGTCAAGAGAAAAGTTATAACTACAGGCCACATATTTAAACTCACCATGTAATCTGCATCACTAATATATGGATAGAAGAGAAGAGAATCACACACCATGTGTTGGCGCCCATGACACACACCAAACTGTTGTTGTTGTTAAGGGCCCCAAGAGGTGGTGCAGTATTATCCTGCTGCTGCTCCACACAGGAGCAGTATCACTACAACTTTATTATTTAGAAACAGAAAATGTAAAACAATAAAACATGAATGGGTATCCTAATTGAAAGAAAAATGAAAAATGAAATGAAAAAAATTACACTTGAACTCAACACTAATATAGGTATATTGTGGTAATAGGGTGTCAGGTGTTGGTGACACAGTGTTGTTGAAATCGTAGCTGTTGCTGATGTGGGGGAAGGGGGGTAAGCAGGTGTTGGTGACCACCACTGGCTCGTTCTTCACAGAGTATAGCCGTGTGTAATTACTTCAGATGACAGGAAAACAGGTTCGTTACCACTGCTATGATGAGGGGTTAGGTCCTGTGTTGGCTTACATAACAGGTAAGTAGACTAAACATGGGATGTCTCAGGACGTTAGTCCGTCTCCTTCTATTCTTCTCGTTGGTTGGCAGGTGACCCTCTCTGTCATTCCAAGCTGTAATGAGAGACAGATTACCCACTGCTTAAGAAATCACTCTCCATGATAAGTACAATACCTAAAAGATGTGGTGATTATTAAAACATTTAACAGATAAAGAATGAAAGGACTAAGTTAATTATTGGTCAAAAGTGAAGCTTTCAACCAATAAGTCCACTAAAATATGATCATGTACTTACAGTAGTGTTGGGAGCTGTGAGTCGAGTGATTTACTGTTTGACCGGAGCCCCACACGTCGCCTTTTTGGGGGGGGGGAAGAGATAGGGGAAGGGATAGCGGGAGCTAGACTGACTCTACCTTAACAAGCAGCCAGCAATCAAATTATCGCTTTTGGGGAGGGGGAAAAAGGGGGGAGGGGGAATTGCGGGAGCTGGACTTACCCTACCTTAACAAGTACCCGGCAATGAAAACTATTGTTACTGTACACTCCCTCACTACTCCTATCTATTGAACTTTTCCCTCACACTCCTCCATACCAAGACTTATGGTCAAGGAGTATAAGAAGAATAGGCGAGGAAAAAGTTCTAACACGTGGAAGTCGCGAAAGGCAACAAATCTTCTACTGACTGTCACGACTTAACCAGTCAGAGAAATTATTGGATGAGCCATTGATATACACTATATGGAACTTAAAAGCTTGAAGAGCCAATGTCCACCTCAAGAGGCGACTGTTGGTTCCCTTAAAAGTTTCTAGGTATATCAAAGGTTTGTATTCTGTTTCTAAAATGAATTCTTTTCCCAGTACATAAAATTTAAGCCAAACATTCCTTTTCTATGGTGGAGTATCTCGTTTCGACGGGAAGGAGTTTCATGCTTAGGAAGCATACAGGGAAGGGAGTACCATAATAATGTTGTAGTAACACTGCACCTAAGCCAGTATTGGAGGCAATGTTTTATTAATATCTGGAATCTTAAGTATAGGGTCTTTCGAGAAGATATTTTTATTCTCATTAAACTTTTCCCGAGCTACGTCGGAAAGTTCAACAGGTTCCTTCACAGACTTTTTAAGGAAGTCGGATAAGATGCCTGTAAGATCAGTAAGGTTTGGGATAAACCATGCATAAAAGTTTACAGAACCAAGAAAGCTACGCATGAGCTTCTTGGTTTTGGGGAATTTAAATTCTAATAAAGCTTTCGATCTTACTGGGGAGAGGCTGCAGAGAGTTGTTAGAAAGTATCAGTCCAAGATATCTAATCTTGTTATATCCAAGAAAGCCTTTCTTCGGTTTGGCAGTGAGGCCATGTGAGCATAACCTACGTAAAACTGATGTTAATGTTTGGATATGTTTGCCCCACGTGGATGTCATTACGTAAATGTTATCAAAATAAACTGAAACATTTGGCATATTACCACAGACCTTTCTTATCAGTCTCACGTAGGTAGCACAGGCAGTTACCAAACCGAAGGGCATAGTTCTATACTGCATCAGTCCTTGGTGTGTAGGAAAAGCGGTGTACTGCTTAGAAGAAGGATCTAACATTACTTGATGATATGCCTGTGCAATATCAATCTCTGAAAAGAAGGAAGGGTCATAAAATTTGTGTAGATCGCTATCTATTAAGGGCATAGGCTCAGCATCCCACTGAGTTATAGCATTAAGGCCTCTAAAGTCAATAGAAAGTCTATATGAATTATCCTCCTTCTTAACCATGACTACTGGTGAGCAACATGCAGATACTGAAGGTTCAATGATATTTAGTTTTAATAACTTGTCTACCTCTCGGTCAAATGCATCACTAAGGCGAACTGGAACTGGGTATAATTTTCGTTTGATAGGATTGTCCGTCACTAAGTCAATCTTATGGACTACCGTGGAGGTAACACCTGGAATATCAGTAAAGACGTCTGAAAAGTTACTCACACATTGAAGTAGTTCATGTCTCTTATGGTCATCCAAAGATTCATTAATATTAATGTTTGTTGCGCCAGAGTGGTCAAGAGTCACCAAGTCATGTAGTTCTTCATCATAGTCCAAGTTAGAGGTGTCAATTACGCACACTTTACATTCTTCAGTTGTCTTATCAAGTTCGTGTGGAAAAACTAAGTCAAAGTTATTAAGGCAGTTAACCGAATTTCTTCGGTAATATTTCTTAAGGATGTTGATATGATACAGCTTAGGTTTCCCCTTGACTTCTATGAGGTAGTCAACTTTCCCACAAATTTTTAATACTTTATATGGACATTTCCATGCTACTAATAATTTATTTGACTTCATAGGCAAAAGTACAAGAACTTCATCCCTTACTTCAAAACTTCTCCTCTGACTTTTGGAATCAAAGTAGGTTTTGTACTGGTCCATTGAGAAGTGTAAGTTTTTCGAAACTATGTCAGAGGTCTCCTCAAGTTTGGATCTAAGGTCAAGGACAAACTGGTAAGAAGATTGAACCTCAGCATTTACCTCCTCATTAGTCCATAAGTCATGAAGGACGGACAATGGACCTCTGGCCTGTCTACCAGAGAAGTTCAAAAGGTGAAAACCCCAAAGAGTCACTGGGAACTTCCCTCATGGCAAACAAAGCACAGGGTAGGTAACGATGCTACTCCTTAGGTTTAAGTGAGCAAAGTTTCCTTAAAACGAACTTAAGAATCGAATGCTGGCGCTCAATACTCCCATTACAGCTGGGAAGATAGGGTGTGGTGAAGAGAGGCTTCACTCCCGAAAGTTGGTATAGATGTTGCATTAAGTCAGATGTGAATTGTGTCCCATGGTCAGACAAAATTTCTCTAGGGATGCCCACTCTGGAGAAGATGGACAAAAGGGCTTCAGCCACCTCTGTAGTAGTTATGGTCTTTAAGGGAACGGCTTCAGGGAAAGTTGAAGCATAATCAACTAAGGTTAATATATATCTATGTCCCCCAGATGAAAGTGGAGATAAAGGACCAACGATGTCAATAGCTACTCTTTCAAAAGGTACCGTAAAGATAGGCATTTTGACCATAGGTACTCGCCTGGTACCTCGGGAGGATGACAGTTGGCAAGCTTTACACGATCTACAATAGGTAGTGATATCTGAGGACATTTTAGGCCAAAAATAAGTTTCCCTAATTTTATTTAAGGTTTTATGATGAGAGAAATGTCCGGCAACTGGCAGGTCATGAGCCATTTTAAGAACAGTCTCTCTGCATTGACTTGGAACAACTAAGATGGAATAGTCTATCTCATCAGAATTTAATTTGAATACTGACTTATGCAAGATGCCTTTTATATATTCAAATTTATATGAAAAGTTTTTCCTTTGAATAACTTGAATTTGTTTAGCTGCATTATGGCAATTCTGAAGAGAAGGGCAATTACGTTTAAATTGACAAAGGAGTCCTTCGATATATGTAAAGGCTTAAAGTCAAGGTAAAACAAAGGATGGACAGTGGGAGAAGCCTGGGCTTTGGTCCGAGCCCTAGTCAAGACATTTATAGTATCGAAGTTGATATCTTCACTTTCATCTAACAGGTGAACCAGTGATCCTACTACCTCGCTTTCGAGAGTAGCATCACTGGTTTTTAATCCCACATGAACCTCACGAGACATTGTCTCGTCTGAACTTTCGATGGGCTTCTCTGACTCTACAGGAAGAGGATATGAAACACTTATATCCATCTTTGGTGATGAAAGGTCAACCTCAGAAGGAAGAATGGCACCTTTTACATTACCTATTAGTACGGAGCAAGAAGTGATGGGAGCTAGTACGGCTTCAGACCAACCTGTGAACCATTTAGACCTAATATAACAACGGATGGTAGGAAAAGTGTCTGTACGGCCCAAGTAGTCTGAAAGTATAGCAGAGGAATTATTTTCTTTAAGATTAGGGAACAGCTTATCAGAAATAACTATACATATGCATCAGTGTCTCGTAAAATGGTAGATACATTAAGTCCATTAACTGTTCCTGAACAGAAGGGTGCTTGGTCATTACAGTCTTTAAAACATCTTCCAACTTTTTGGACCTTCTTAGAAGGAGAATCTGGACGTTTATGTCCCTTAACACCACACAAATGACAAACAGGAATAAAAGAAGTCATTTCACTTTCCACAAGAGGCTTTGATTTCTTAAGGTCTGATGAACCCTTGCCCTTAGGGTTCGATCTCTTTGGGTCTTTATAGGAATTGTGAGCATACAAGTCAGTGGCCTCAGCAACTTCCTCAGCTTTAATCAGATTACGTTCTCTAATGAATGTTTGTATCTGGTGGGGAAGAGCTGTCAGGAACTGGTCAGCAACCATGAAGTCTCTAAGAGATTCATAACTGCGATCAATTCCTGAACTCTCTATCCAAAAGTCGAACAAACGAAAAAGTGTTACCTGTAACTGCTGAAAGTTCTGGCCAGGCTGTAAGGTGGCATTCCTGAAATCTTTCCTGTAAGAATTAGTGGTTTTTTATATGCTTTAAGGATTGCCTTCTTCAGTAGGTTATAATTACATATGTCCTGCGACAAAGTTGCATAGATATTCAAGGCTGTACCAGAAAATAACATTCCTAACCTGGTAGCCCAGGTGTCAGCAGGCCATTCACAGAGGGTAGCGGTATTTTCAAACCTGATAATGTTTGAAGTTTAAAGTCTTCACCCTCTGTGAAGGGAGGTAAATTAGGTGTTGGAATATGTGCATAGCTGCATGATGTTCAATACTCCTTCCT
>NC_069495.1:924532-964393 GCF_026875155.1 Cherax quadricarinatus
TTTAAAAAAGGTATTTGAAATCATATTCAAATTAAATTAGATGGACAACATTTAATTTTTGTTGTTCCAATCAATAAAAATTTGTTCTAAAAGGGGCTAACCTGCCAGTGGCCCGGGGGGAATTTTTGGTCTTTTAAACTTTAAAAGGGAAACCTATTTTTGGCCAAAAATGCCTCAGATATCACTACCTATGTAGATTGTTGTAAAGTTTGCAACTGTCATCCTACCAGGTACCGGCGGAGTACCTATGGTCAAAATGCCGTCTTACGGTACCTTTTGAAAGAGTAGCTATTGACATCGTTGGTCCTTTATCTCCACTTTCATCTGGGGACATAGATATACATTAACATTAGTTGATTATGCTTGGGAGTTTCCCTAAAGCCATACCCTTAAAGACCAAAAACCACTACAGAGGTGGCTGAAGCCCTTTTGTCCATCTTCTCCAGAGTGGGCATCCCTAAAAGAAATTTTGTCTGACCGTGGGCCCACAATTCACATCTGACTTAAATGAAAACATCTATACCAAACCCTTCTGGGAGTGAAGCCTCTCTTCACCACACCCTATCATCCCAGCTGTAATGGGAGGATTGAGCACCAGAATTCGATTCTAAAGTCAATTTTAAGGAAACTTTGCTCCCTTAAACCTGGGGAAAGTGGATCGTTACCTACCCTGTGCTTTGTTTGCCATGGGGGAAGTTCCCCAGTGACTCTTTTCGGTTTTCACCTTTTGAACTTCTCTATGGTAGACAGGCCAGAGGTCCACTGTCCATCCTTCATGACTTATGGACTAATGAGGAGGTGAGTGCTGAGGTTCAGTCTTCTTACCAGTTTCTCCTTGACCTTAGATCCAAACTTGAGGAGACCTCTGACATAGTTTCGAAAAACCTAAGCTTGTCAATGGACCAGTACAAAAGCTATTTTGATTCCAAAAGTCAGAGGAGAAGTTTTAAAGTAGGGGATGAAGTTCTTGTACTTTTGCCGATCAAGTCAATTAAATTATTAGTAGCATGGAAAGGTCCATATAAAGTATTAAAAATTTGTGGGAAAGTTGACTACCTCATAGAAGTCAAGGGGAAACCTAAGCTTTATCATATCAATATCCTTCAGAAATATTACCGAAGAAATTCGGTTAACTGCCTAAATAACTTTGACTTAGTTTTTCCACACAAACTTGATACGACAACTGAAGAATGTAAGGTGTGCGTAATTGACACCTCTAACTTAGACTATGATGAAGAACTACATGACTTGGTGACTCTTGACCACTCAGACACAACCAACATTAATATTAATGAATCTTTGGATGACCATAAAAGACATGAACTACATCAATGTATGAGTAACTTTTCAGACGTCTTTACTGATATTCCAGGTGTTACCTCCACAGTAGTCCATAAGATTGACTTAGTGACGGACAATCCTATCAAACGAAAATTATACCCAGTTTTCCCGTTCACCTTAGGGATGCATTTGACCGAGAGGTAGACAAATTATTAAAACTAAAGATCATTGAACCTTCAGTATCTTCATATTGTTCACCAGTAGTCATGGTTAAGAAGGAGGATAATTCATATAGACTTGCTATTGACTTCAGAGGCCTTAATTTCTATAACTCGGTGGGGTCTGAGGCCTATGCCCTAAATAGATAGCGATCTACACAAATTTTATGACTCTTCCTTCTTTTCAGAGATTGATATTGCGCAGGCATATCATCAAGTAATGTTAGATCCTTCTTCTAAGCAGTACACCGCTTTTCCTACACACCAAGGACTGATGCAATATAAAAACTATGCCCTTGGGTTTTGGTAACTGCCTGTGCTACCTACATGAGATTGAAGAGAAAGGTCTTGGTAAATATGCGAAATGTTTCCCATTTTATTTTGATAACATTTACATAATGACATCCACGTGGGACGAACATATCCAAACATTAACATCAGTTTTGCATAGGTTATGCTCACATGGCTTCACTGCCAAGCCGAAGAAATGCTTCCTTGGGTATAACAAGATTAGATATCTTGGACTGATACTTTCTAATAACTCTCCCGCAGCCTCTCCCCAGTAAGATCCCAAAACTTTATTAGAATTTAAATTTCCCCAAAAAAACCCAAAAAGCTCATGCATAGCTTTATTGGTTCTGTAAATTTTTATGCACGGTTTATCCCGAACCTTACTGATCTTACAGGCATCTTATCTGACTTAAAAAGTCTGTGAAGGAACCTCTTGAACTTTTTCCCACGTAGTCGGGGGGAAAAGTTTAATGGATAAAAGTATCTTTTCGAAGACCTGTACTTTAAAATTCCAGACATAAAAAAACATTTTGTTTAAGAACTGATGGCCTCCAATAATGGCTTAGGTGCGGTGCTACTACAATACCAGATGGGTACTCCTTCCCTGTATACTTCCTAAGCCGGAAACTCCTTTCCTGCAGAAACTAGATACTCCACCATAGAAAAAGGAATGTTTGGCCCTTGGTGGGGTATCTCCAAAATTAAATTTTATTTGCTGGGAAAAGAATTCATTTTAGAAAAGGACCACAAACCTTTGATTTTACCTAGAAACTTTAAGGGAACCAACAGTTTGCCTCTTGAGGTGGACATTGGCACTCCAGGCTTTTAAGTTCCATATTGTGTATATCAATGGTTAATCCAATTATTTCTCTGACTAGTTAAGTCGTGACAGTCAGTAGAAGATTTCTTGCCTTACGCGACTTCCATATGTTAGAACTTTTTTCTTGCCTATTCTTCTTATACTCCTTGACTATAAGTCTTGGTATGGGGGAGTGTGAGAGAAAAGTTCAAAAGATAGGAGTAGTGAGGGAGTATATAGTAACAATAGTTTCATTGCCGGCTACTTGTTAAGGTAGGGTTAGTCTAGCTCCAGCTATCCCTTCCTCTCCTTCTCCCCCCCCCAAAAGGTGACGTGTGGGGCTCCAGTCCAAACAGTAATCACTAGACTCACAGCTCCCAGCACTACTCTTGGATGACAGAGAGGGTCACCTCCAATCAACGAGTAGAACTGATGGAGATGGATAACCCCTAACTTCCCATTTTTGGGTTTTAATTTCCTGTGGAACCCCGTATGAAAATTTCAGGACGTAAACCCCATCTTGCAGTGGTTTAAAAAAAACCTGCCTTTTCCCGTCAAACAGGAAAATAATTCTCATGGGTAATGTGAAGAATTTAACCCTTGGTTTTAAACCAACACCTGCGGAGGGCCCCCCCCATCATCACAAAGGATACAAATTTTAACAAAAGTGTCACCCAAAACCAGCCCCCCAAGTTTTAAATTATTTTTAAATTATTTACATTTTTATTTTTTTTCAATTTTTTTTAATGTAAGGGGAAAAATTTCATATTTAAGTGTTTTCTATTTTATTTTTCTATATAATAAATGTTTATGTTTGGTTTTATTATTTCTTTTTTTATTCATTAATTTTCCGAGGAGACAACCTGGGGAATACTGTCTGAAAAATTGTTACGGGCCCGGGGTAACCTTCACAGTTTAAAGATGATGGAAAGGGAAACAGGGGTAAACCCTTTTAAAGGGCCCTTCCCCGGGGGTTTCCTGGAAGAATTCCGGGGGCAAAACCCCCCCGGCCCCCCCTGTGACACCCCTGGGTTTTCAAACCCGATCAAAACCCGGGTGTTTTTTCTGGCTGCATGCAAACCAAAATCCGGGCCCCAGCCCCGGGTGTCAGGAAACCGACTTTAAATGCTTGTCCATGCCCCGCTTAAAGGAAAAGCCAGGGGCTGTTGGTAATCCCCACTTAAGATGCTGGGGGGCAGTTAACAGTCCCCCGGGGCCCCTTTACCCCTTATTTTTGGGCTCCCAAAAGTGTAGGACCCCTGCTTTTCATTGGGGGGTGTTGCATTTGTCTGCCCCAAATCTTTTCTTTCGTATGAGTGATTTTTGTGTGCAAGTTCGGTACTAAATCCCCTAGGGTTTTTCCCGGGGTTTAAAATAATTATGTATTTTCTCCCCCCCCTCGTTCCCGGGGAAAACAGGTTTAGGAACCCCAAACGCTCCCAATAATTTTGGGGTTTTATCTCCTTAGCGCACCGTGAAAGTTTTCTGGACATTTTTTAGGGCGGCAATTTCCCTGCCCTTAAAAGGGGCGTTGGTGCAGCAATATTCCAGCCTAGATAAACAAAAATGACCTGAAAAGTGTCATCATGGGGTTGGCCCCCCCCTATTTTTTAAGGGTTTTCTTTTCCTCCCGTTTATTTTCTAGCAGATGCGATTTAAAATGTTTTGGCCTTAAGGGGGATCCCTTTCCGGGCAGATCCCCTCCCCGTTTTTTGACGTTGGGTTTTTTCGCTCTATTTTGTGGGCCCGGGAAATTTTTTTGTACTTTTGATGAAATTTTTTTCCTCAAGTTTACCATATCTGAGTAATTAAAAATTTTTCATCGTTTTAACTTAAATTTTTTTCCCGCACCCCCTGAAAAATTTGGTTATGTCCGCCTGGAGCTTTGCATTTTTTGCAATGGAAGATACTGTCAAGAAAATTCGGGTGTATCTGCAAAGGTGCTGTGGCTGATATCCTTGTCTATGTCGGATATAAGGATGAGGAACAAGATGGGAGCGAGTACTGTGCCTTGTGGAACAGAGCTTTTCACTGTAACTGCCTTGGACTTTACTCTGTTGACGACTACTCTCTGTGTTCTGTTAGTGAGGAAATTATAGATCCATCGACCGACTTTTCCTGTTATTCCTTTAGCACGCATTTTGTGCGCTATTACGCCATGGTCACACTTGTCAAAGACTTTTGCAAAGTCTGTATATATTACATCTGCATTCTTTTTGTCTTCTAGTGCATTTAGGACCTTGTCGCAGTGATCCAATAGTTGAGACAGACAGGAGCGACCTGTTCTAAACCCATGTTGCCCTGGGTTGTGTAACTGATGGGTTTCTAGATGGGTGGTGATCTTGCTTCTTAGGACCATTTCAAAGATTTTTATGATATGGGATGTTAGTGCTATTGGTCTGTAGTTCTTTGCTGTTGCTTTACTGCCCCCTTTGTGGAGTGGGGCTATGTCTGTTGTTTTTAGTAACTGTGGGACGACCCCCGTGTCCATGCTCCCTCTCCATAGGATGGAAAAGGCTCGTTCTTGATGAACACAGAGTTCGATGAGTCTGGCCCTGGGGCAGAGTGCATGGGCATGTCATTTATCGCCTGTTCGAAGTCATTTGGCGTCAGGATAACATCGGATAGGCTTGTGTTAATCAAATTTTGTGGCTCTCTCATAAAAAATTCATTTTGATCTTCGACTCTCAGTCTGGTTAGCGGCTTGCTAAAAACTGAGTCATATTGGGACTTGAATAGCTCACTCATTTCCTTGCTGTCATCTGTGTAGGACCCATCTTGTTTAAGTATGGGCCCAATACTGGACGTTGTTCTCGATTTTGATTTGGCATAGGAGAAGAAATACTTTGGGTTTCTTTCGATTTCATTTATGGCTTTTAGTTCTTCCCGCAATTCCTGACTCCTAAAGGATTCTTTTAGCTTATGTTCAATGCTTGCTATTTCTCTGACCAGTGTCTCCCTACGCATTTCAGATATATTGACCTCTTTTAGCCGCTCTGTTTTTTCTTTCCATCGCCTGTAAAGGGAGCGCCTGTCTCTTTCTATTTTACATCTACTCCTCCTTTTTCTTACAGGAATAAAACCTTGTGCATACAGCGAGTGCCACCGAGTTAATCTGTTCTAGGCATAAGTTGGGGTCTGTGTTGCTTAGTATATCTTCCCAGCTTATACCGGTTAGGACTTGGTTTACTTGGTCCCACTTTATGTTTTTGTTATTGAAGTTGAATTTGGTGAATGCTCCCTCGTGACTAATCTCATTATGTTGGTCTGGGGCTCCGCACATACATGACTGAACCTCAATTATGTTGTGATCTGAGTATATTGTTTTTGATATGGTGACATTTCTTATCAGATCATCATTGTTAGTGAAGATGAGGTCTAGTGTATCTCCAGTCTAGTAGGTTCTATTATTTGCTGGTTTAAATTGAATTTGTGCAGAGATTTAAAAGCTCGCATGAGTGTGAGTTTTCATCTGAGCTGCCTCCTGGTGTTATTACTGCAACAATATTATTTGCTATATTCCTCCATTTTAGGTGCCTTAAGTTGAAATCCCCCAGGAGCAAGATGTTGGGTGCAGGAGCTGGAAGATTTTCCAGACAGTGGTCAATTTTTAACAGCTGTTCCTGGAATTGCTGGGATGTTGCATCCGGAGGCTTGTAGACTACCACAATGACTAGGTTTTGTTTCTCGACCTTTACTGCTAAAACTTCCACTACATCATTTGAGGCATTTAGCAGTTCTCTGCAAACAAGTGACTCTGCAATGTACAGGCCAACCCCCCTCCCTTTTGCCTGTTCACTCTGTCACATCTGTATAGGTTGTAACCTGGGATCCATATTTCATTACAATTTATATGGTTCAGTTATTCAGTATTTATTTGGTTTTGAGTAAGTGAACTTTGAGAAGAGACTTGAATTTATAAACAGGTAGTGTATTTACAGGTAATGAATTCCAGATTTTAGGGCCTTTTATGTGCATTGAGTTTTTGCATAGCGTGAGATGGACACGAGGAACATCAAAGAGTGATCTGTGCCTTGTATTATGGTCATGTGTTCTGTTGAGGTTGGCAAGGAGATGTTTGAGGGGAGAGTTAATATCAGAGTTAAGTGTTCTATGTATGTAATAAGTGCAATAATAAGTATGGATGTTTGTATGGTGAGTAGGTTGAGTGTTTTGAATATTGGTGGAGTGTGCTGCCTGTAGTGAGAATTTGTTATCATTCTAACTGCAGCCTTTTGTTGGGTAATTAGTGGTCTGAGATGGTTAGTTGTTGTTAAGCCCCATGCACAAATTCCATAGGTGAGATAGGGGTAAATAAGAGAGTGATAAAGGGCCAGGAGGGCTGGCTGTGGAACATAGTACCGTATCTTCGATAGTATGCCTACAGTCTTGGAAATTTTCTTAGAAATTTGTTGTATATGTGTATGAAATTTGAGTCTATTATCGAGGTGGATTCCTAAGAATTTTCCCTCTGTTAGCTTTGTGATAGGTGATCCGTTTATCGTTATATTAAGAGGTACATCTGTAGCTCTGCGACCAAACTGAATGAAGTAGGTTTTGTCAATGTTTAGTGTAAGTTTTCTAGTCCTCATCCAGGTAGATATTTCCTGTAATTCGGTGTTTACAGTATTGGCTAGCGTGACTGGGCTCGGGTGAGAGAAGACGTATGTGGTGTCATCTGCAAAAAGTGTGGGTTTGAGTAATTGCGAAGCATTTGGTAGGTCATTTATGTATAGGAGAAAGAGAAGAGGGCCAAGGACACTTCCCTGTGGGACACCAACTGTAATTGGTTGTGCGGAAGAGCTTGCCCCATTTGCGTACACATATTGGCTTCTGTTGCTGAGGTAAGACTTGAGGTAGTTGAGGGAGTGCCCTCTAATACCATAGTGTGACAATTTTACGTGGAGCAAGTCATAAGAAGTCAATGAAGATCCCCAGTGGGACTTCTTTTTTCTCTATTGCAGTGTATATATGTTCTAGCATGTGTATAATAGCATCATTAGTATTTTTATTAGGCCTGAATCCAAATTGGCAGGGGTTGAGAATGTTATGGGAGATGAGGTAGGAGTGGATTCGTTTATGAATTAATTTTTCGAAGATTTTTGAGAGAGCGGGTGTAAGTTGGGTATTGGCCTATAGTTATTCAACTCTGTTTGGTCTCCTCCTTTATGGATTGGGGTGACCCTTGCTATTTTGAGAACTGTAGGGAAGGTGGAGGATTCAATGGATTTGTTAAAGAGTGTTGCAATGATTGGTGATAGTACTTGTGACGCTTTTTTGTATATAAAGGGTGGAAAGGTATTTAAATCTCCTGCCTTGTTTTTCAGTGCGTTGATAATAAGGGAGACTTCGTATGGGTGAGTCGGAGCTAGGAACAGTGTGTTCGGGAAGTTGCCAGTGGGGTATCTGAGCTTGGGATATCATTGGCAAGGTTTTGACCGATAGTGGAGAAGAAATCATTGAGTCTGTTTGCTGTTTCTGTTGGTGGGAGTTGGGTTTTTTTCAATTCAATTCAATTCAAAGTTTATTCTCTATAAGGATTACAATGCTGATTTTACAGAAATTTGGTTATTGTGTGGTTTACATGTTGTAAAATAGTGATTACAGAGTGTACCACTAGAACGCTTAGCATGGCTAGGCATTTCGGGCAGACTTAGTTTTATTCTTAATTGTAAAATATTACAAATTATGAGGTAAGTTGGTATTATGGCTAAGTGACTAAATACTAGTTTGTGAGTTTAGCAATGTGAATACTTTTGTTTTGGCACAGTACATAGTTTCATTATTGGAGTATCACAGGATTCATTATTTTAAGATTGAGATTAATATTTCTGTTTATTGTCAAATGAGTGAGTGAGTGTAAGTGTGAACCACCAGGTGGTATTCGTGTAGTTAGTTGATGGGATGTATCAGGGAGATAAGATGTTTTCTAATGGTAGTTTTGAAGGTGATGAATGTGTCTGCAGTTCTAGAGTTCTCAGGTAGGGTATTGCAAGTTACAGACATGATTAGTGACCAGATCTACCTGGAGTTCATTACCTTTGTGACTAGTTCAGCTATCATAACTTTGGGGTCCAGTCCCTGGACCAATTATGTACCTCTGTAATCTTTTGACTACCGCCCACAGGATGGGTATGGGGTGCATAATGAACATATTAAACTAACTCAGGTAGGGTATTCCAGATTTTAGGGCTTTTGACATACATTGAATTTTTGTAAAGGTTTAGTCGGACACGGGGAATGTCGTAGAGATGTTTGTGTCTGGTGTTATGCCTGTGGGTTCTGTCACAACTATCGAGAAAGCGTTTTAGGTCAAGGTTGATATTAGAGTTTAAGGCCCTGTAGATGTAGATTGCACAGTAGTAAGTGTGGATGTACTGAACAGGGAGTAAGTTTAGGTCTATGAAGAGTGGGGGGGTGTGTTGCCAGAGATGGGATTTAGTGATTATTCTTACTGCAGCTTTTTGTTGAGTTATTATTGGCTTTAGGTGTGTTGCTGCAGTTGATCCCCAAGCACAAATAGCATAGGTGAGGTATGGATAAATAAGTGAGTGGTATAGTGTGAGAAGGGCATTTTGCGGCACGTAGTATCGTATCTTGGAGACGATCCCAACCGTTTTGGATACTTTTTTGGTTATATGGTGGATATTGGTGCTGAAATTCAGGTTGTTGTCAAGGTATAAGCCTAGGAATTTGCCCCCATTATTTCTGGTAATTAGCGTGTTGTCAATCTTAATGTTAATTTGTGCATCTCCTGCTCTGCTACCAAACATAATATAGTAGATTTTGTCAGTGTTAAGCGTAAGTTTATTGGCTGTCATCCAAGTCGATATTTTGATCAGCTCCTCATTCACAATGGTGTTGAGGGTGGCAAGATTAGGGTGAGAGATGACATAAGTCGTGTCGTCAGCAAAGAGAATGGGTTTCAGGTGTTTGGATACGTTTGGGAAGGTCATTGATGTATATAACGAAGAGCAGGGGACCAAGGACACTTCCCTGGGGAAAACTCCAGTATCAATGGGCCGTGTTTGCTGATGCTGTGTCTTTAATGGGGACATACCTGATACCTATTAGTAATGTAAGATTTGAAAAAAGCAAGTGCATGGCCTCTTATACCGTAATGATCAAGTTTGTGGATAGGATGTCATGGTCTACTGTGTGAAAAGCTTTTCTTAGGTCAATTAAAAATTCCTAGTGGATATTCCTTATTTTCCAATGCTGTGTACAGCAGATCTAGCATTTTTTGATTGCTTTCATTAGTGCTTTTATTTTTCTGAATCCAAATTGGCAGGGGTTGAGTATGTTTTGAGCCGTTATAAATGAATACAGTCTCCTGTGCACGAGTTTCTCAAAGATTTTGGATAGCAATGGTAAGTTAGATATTGGCCTATAGTTGTTTAAGTCTGTAGGGTCACCACCTTTATGTATTGGTGTAACCCTTGCCATCTTGAGTAGTTTCGGGAAGGTGCTAGTCTCTAGTGACTTGTTAAAAAGTAATGAAATAGCATGCGAAAGGACATGGGCCGCTCGCTTGTACAGTAATGGTGGGATTAGATCCTATGGTTGAGAAAAAGTCATTTATCTTGTTAGCTGTGTCAGTGGGATGTAGTGGTGTTTCATAAGGTTTAGTTAGGACAATATTCTTGGTTTTTCTCAGTTTGTGGGTCCCTAGAATCTGAGAGAGTGTTTTCCAGGTCTTTTTCATATCTCCTCTAGTGTCTGTGAATCTACTGGAGTAGTATAGTTGTTTGGCTTTCTTTATTACTTTGGTGAGAGCTGATGAATAGTGTTTAAGAGTATCTTTGTGTATTAAGCCCTGTCTATATTGCTTTTCATATTGGTGTTTCTTGTCAATGGATTTCAGAATGGTGCTGGTTAGCCATGGGCAACCAAGCCGTTTGTTTGTGTTTCTGTTTTGTTTATATAAGACAATGGTTTGTTGTATAGTCTAAGTAATTTGTTAAGAAAAATGTCTGTCCAGTCATCAATACCATTGGCCTTGGAGAATTCTGTGGGCCAGTCAACAGCCCTCTAGGTCAGCTGTGAATTTCCCTTTAAACTGAGGCCTCGTCTGGAGCCCTAAATGAGACTTTGTTGTATTCAAGTGGTGGTTTACTAATGTTTGTCAGGAGGAAGGTAGGGTAGTGGTTGTAGTGCTATCTGTGTTTCCCTGATTTAAGGGGGGATAGTATATTGGTCCATATGTGGTCTATTATGGTTGCACTTGTCTCAGTGAGCCTGGTTGGTTTAGTTATTGTTGGTATGGGGAAGTGTGTTGTCATATTGTTGATGAAGTCAGTTACAGTCTGATCATCTAGTAAGCCAAGGTTGATGTTGAAGTCCCCAGCTATGAGAAGGTGGTGCTTATTATTTTGTCTGTTTGTTATTAGTGACTTTAATTTCTCACTGAAATTTGGGATGTTCTGTGAGGTATCCGGTTAAATGGAAACCGATTGTTATAGGCGTTTAAGGTTTTTTACAGTAAATTAGCAATAATGTATTCCCCATATTCATCACTAAGCAAGTGGTGCTAAGACAAGATAATGGTTAGAGTAATAGATTGCAATACCACCCCCAACTTGGTTTGGTTTTGCAGTTGTGAATTGCTGTGTATCCTGGTAGAGGGAAGATATCTATTGTGTCCTGCTTAAGCCAGGTCCCAGTAAGAATAATGCAGGAGAAGGGTGTCTTTAGGATTCAAGGAGTCTAAGAGGTCATCATAGTGTTTGCTTAGGCCCTGATGTTGTAGTTAAGTACTGATAGACTTATAGCATTGTTTAGATAGTGCTGGCTTGTGATGCTGTGTAATAAAAGCAGTTACTTTCCAATAGGTTTTGATTGGGTGTCAGATTATGGAGGTTTAGATCGGGTCAACGTGATCAATCATCTTCTAGATTTAAATTATGGTTATTTATATCCTGAGTTGTGTGTTGAGTTCTAGTACGGGATATCTGTAGTGGTAGGAAGTTTGGACAAGTATATAGCTAGAGTATTTTGGTCATGTAGAGTATAGTCACTATTTACACTAATGAAGTTGATGTTGTCTATGTGTTGTGCTGGAATGAACTAAAGTACAACTAGTATAACTAGTATATAAAAATACAAATTAAAAAATAGAACAAGACTCTCACTTGTAATTGCACTAAGGTCTAAAAAATGTACTTTTGTGGGTCTATGGTTTGAGCTAGAATGAGCTATAGTACAATAGGTTTAATCTAATAATATAAAAAATAAAAATTAAAAATAGCACTAGTCTCTCACTAATAATTGCACTATGGTCTAATATAGTGAATTTGGTATTGACTATGTTTTTGAGTTAGAATGAGCTATGGTACAACTGAATTTAATCTAATAATATAAAAAATACAAATTAAAAATAGCACCCGTCTCTCACTAGTAATTGCACTATGGTCTAATATAGTGAATTTGGTATTTGTTTAAATGTATTGAGCTAGAAAGAGATATATAGTATAACTAGTTTAGTCTAATAATATAAAAATAAAAATTACAAATAGCACCAGTCTCTCACTAGTAATTGCACTATGGTCTAGTATAGTGAATTTGGTATTGACTATGTATTTAGCTAGAATGACCTAGAGTAAAACTGTGATTAATCTAATAATATAATAAAGGCACAAGACTCTAAATTTTGTAATTGCACAAAGGGTTTCTTATATAAGTTGTTTACAAGAATTAGTGTATAATTGATTTAAATTGACAGGAAAAAATACAAAAATTATGGTAGCAAAAAGAAAAAAAAAAAAAATTATAAAAATAAAAAGGGCCCAATGACTTGGTTATAATATGCTGTAAGATGGTAGACAGGATAATATAAAAGTTGTAGTTGAAAATACTAGTTTAAAAAAGTATGGAATAAAAATGGTCAATAAAAGAAGTTTACAATAAGTTTGATCAATATAGTTTAAAGTAAAATTGGGCAATAATAGGGATTTAGAATAAAATTGGGAAATTGAGTATTTTTTAAAGTGAGGTAGAATTATTGAAGACAAGTTATGGTTAGTTTATAATAAAATAAGATAGAACAGTGATGTGGTAAGTTGTAAAAAAGGAGATAGATTCTGTAGATATTAAACACAATTAAGACTATGAGGTAGAATGGTCGTTGAATACAACAATGACAATCAAAAGTAGTTGGGGTATTAGAATTTTAGGGGGGCACAAATTTATGACAATATTACACTAACGGTGGACTATGGGTATTATCTGCACTTTACTCTGATTCTGTTAGTCCAGCCTCACTTAGGAATGTTTTAAGGTCATGTTCTGTAGAGATGAAGTATCTCTTCCCAGTGGGCTGTTTCCTAACTGCGATTTTTCCATCCCTCACAAAGCACTGGTGGATTTTTTGGGCATAGCATAATTTTCTTAGCCGATAAAGGTTTCATCTGATTTTGCTAATTTTATTTCGCTATGTCGTGATATCTTTTTTGTTCCCAGAATTTCTGATAGGGTCTTCCAGGTCTTTTTTATATCAGAAGTTATTGGAAATTAAATATAAGTGTGTTAGGTGATGAGGAGGGGTTGGAGTGGTTTTCAGTCCTATGGAGGGAGCTTAGTGTGGAAGAACAGGGAGTGGATGACATTGTGACATGGTGGGATAGTGTTGCAAAGGAAAGGATTAGTTTGAAAATTTGTGTGGACTGCCTCAAAGTGAGTCACCTACCCTGGCAAACTCTGTTGACACCGAGCTCTGAGGTGGGTACCTCAGCCTCACAAGTGGCTTATAGGACAGATTTTCACAAATGATTGAAGTTGCAAGAAACTCGCCTGCATGCACGTATAAAGCACTAACTTACTTGGTGTTGCAGCATATATCCTGATCTTCAACTTCCCTAAGCTTAGCCTTAGCCCCTTTGGACTTCCCCTCAGAAACCACGTGCAACTGGGAGCCTTAATTCCTGCAATATTCAATTGTTATTAGTGACCTGCCTGCTCCTCAGAAATTCCTATATCCAAGAGGGTGTGTATCCTTTAGTACAACTATGCAGACACATACACTAGCTTCTACATAGACAAGAAACACTGGTATGTACTAGGCATGCACTGCCAGCTGCAACACAGGCCCACAGATCAACTCACAATTTCCCCAGACACTGGCCAGAAATCTACGAGATAAAGTGGAGGTCTTGCCTTACTGTATGGGCCTGAGAGAGGAGGTCATCTACGGTACATCGAGGTGCCTCTACCAGATTTCCCCAGGTCTCAAATTTGAAGACATGTGGGGGCGCCGTCTGCTGATCACGGCATGTCTTGTCCAGTTTGTGTCTGTCTTAAGAAGAATACTATTGTGTCTTTGAGACCCACGCCTCGTAGTTCAAACTAGGGCTGCCAGTTCTCCCTAGCTAACTTAACCTAGTGTTTGCATACATTATCGGCCTATTACTACCTATGTTAAGGTCTTAGGTCTACATTATTATTATCTACAGTTGCCTCAATAATCCTAATATTAGTGTACTACCAGTAAAGCTACCTACTCCTTCCCTGAAGAGTAAATCTATAAATTAAATAGATGCCTACCATCCACGAGAACTCGGGGAAAGAAATATTTTTATGTTCGGGGTTGGGTGTAAGGGCCCTAGAACGGTGTGTTTTTGTTTTGGGAGGTTTTAAGGGCCATCAAACAGTTCTTTTTCCACATTGGGACTTCTCGAACCACATAAGTTCCAACATCCTCCCGCCGGCAAAGGTAGGTACTAAGTCTAGATCAAGTCTGCCTCCCGCAGGCCCTCCCAGTGGGCCCTGGACTTGAGCGCCGTTCGACGGGTCGTCTGGCCACTCAGCTCGGTCAGTCTCTGGTCTAACTTCTCATGTCCCGGTCCCACCGTGTGGACCTCGAGAGGTAAAAGCCTGTTGATGGGTCTTATAGTCTCGACACCATTCATTCTCACCTTCACCATTCTCAACCGCCCAGCCTTGTCTGGGTGGGTCGACACTACCAGGCCAAGAGGCCAGTATGCCCTGGGCGCCTCGGATTCTACTAGCACCAGGTCCCCTTCACTTAGCATCATCTTATTTGCCTCGGGGTCGGCACCATAGAAATGTTCCCGCAGGGCTGTCAAGTAATCCCTGCGCCACACGTGGTTCCATTTGTCCAGGATGTTCACCAGTCTGTTGTGACTCCTGTGCAGTTCTCCATTGATGGGGGGACCATCTGGCCCATAATAATCCAGCTCCTTGGAAGACTGACTCAAAATTGCAGGGAAGGGCTCAATCCTCCTTCCAAACAGCATGTGATTGGGTGTGAGGGCTTCCTGCTCGTCAATCCCATTTTGCACGTAGGTCAGAGGCCTGTTATTGACTCTTGCCTCTATCTCAACTAACACTGTCCTCAGTTCATCAAAGCTCACTCTCCTGCCTTTGCAAGACCTTCCGAATGCCCCTTTTTGACTGTGCCCACCATGCGTTCATAGAATCCCCCCTGCCAAGGGCGCCCTGGGAGCTAGGGAACCCCACTCGCACTTATTCTCTTCAGGTATTCTCGTACTTCTCCGTTGTCCCTAAGATTCCTGAAAACTTTATCGGCCGCTCTGAAGCTCGTGCCATTGTCCGAAATAATCAACCGTGGGCACGAGAATCTGGCTCTAAACCTCCTGAACAACTTCAAGAAAGTCTCTGTCGACATATCTTCCGCCAACTCCAAATGCACAGCTCGAGTAGTGGCACAAGTAAACAGGCAGACATATACTTTCTGAGGGCCCACCCTATAGTCTCCCGGGTTCTTCAACGTGATAGCCCCAGTATAATCTATTCCCACAGTCTCAAAGGGCCTGTCACTATGTACCCACTCATGAGGCAGTGGTGGTGGACCTGGGTATGGTAGGGTCCTCCCATCGTACCACCGGCAGACCGTGCAACTCTTTAGCATCCTTTTGACGGCAGCTCGGCCATTCAGTACCCAGTAATTCTGGTGCAGGCAGGTGAGGGTATCTCCAAACCCCCCATGTAAGGTCCTCTGATGGGCATCTTGTATCAATAGCTCTGACGCCCATCCCTCCTTTCCCAGTAGCACGGGATGTTTGGCCCCATAGCTGAGCTCAGAGTTTTGTATTCTTCCCCTTCATCTTATTAGCCCAGCATGATCTAGGAACATTCCCAATGAGTGAACCAATTTACTGTTCCCTGAGTCGTCGTTGGACACACGTCCTGACGCCATAACCTGCTGCCCTGTCGCCAGACTTCCAGCACTCCTGGAAACCTCTACCTTTGGTACTGCCTTATTAAAAATTCTCTGGGACCCATGAGAGACAACTGTCGTCCTTGGCTTACCTTGTTATGCAGCTTCCTCATAAATCGAAATAACATTCCCGTGACTCCTACAAGTTTCCTCCAAGAGGGGTAGCGTCTGGGGTTTAAATAATTCAGTGTCGGGTTCCCCCACAAAGGTACTATGCTGCTGGTTGTCTCCCTGAATTTTTTGCTCCGGCCAGCAATCCTTTGCCGGAACCAGTCTGGGCCTTGGAACCAAATCTCGATTTTACTCAGCTTTTTGTGTGTCACCCCTCGGCTTATCAGGTCGGCTGGGTTTTGATCTGTAGGCACGTACAGAATTGTTTATGTTGACTGTAGCTCCCTTATTCCTTTAAATGATTCCTGACATAGGGGAGCTTAGACCTGTCGTTCTGGACCCACTGTAAGGCCACCTCCGAGTCTGTCCATACATAGGTGTGTTTTCACCCCGGTTACTCAACACCTCCCCTACATACTTCCCAGTCTTGCTCCCGGCAACATCGCCGGGCTCTAGCTTTGGGATCGAGCAATTTTCAGGGGTGTCACCCGAGCACGACTGGTGGCCAGATTGACCTGGTCCCAGCCACCAAATACGCTACTGCCCCATTGGCCCCGGAGGAGGCATCACAGAAGACGTGCAAGTCATAATCCCGCCCGGTGCACCCCATGGACCTGGGGAATGAGAACTCATGCAACTCTGCTAGATCTTTGCTAACCAGATTCCCACTCCTGGCAGGACTGTTTTAGCAGTGGATCATCCCAACCTAGGTTCAGCTCCCAGGTCTGTTGCAGTTGCATCCCCCCTCGAATGGTGATGGGTGTCAACAAACCCAAAGATCGAAGGCGTCTGCACTTTTTCTCAGCAAGGACCTCCTGGTCAGCTTCCCATCCCCATCAGGTTTCCTCTTAGCCTAAGTCTGTCTTCCTTGATTTCCCACTCCCAAACCCAACACCGATGCTACCTCAGGTATGGGGTAGCAAGATAGTCATGTTCCACCGTGCCCACAACGTTGGGGGTTGTTTGTCACCCATTCTCTCAATGTCATGTTAGCCGAGAGCATCTCCTGATTAGACTCTTGGTAAATGTCCCTCAACAGCCTTTCTCTGAGGTGGTACCTTGCATGTTGTCTACATTTAAAAAAGGGTTTTCAGTAATTCTTAAGCGGGCTGTTACAGTGTGTGAGGTGGTAGTCTATGGTGGCTTGTAATAGGAATGGTGAACTAGCAGCACCAAACAACACTGCCCCGAATCTGTAGGTATCATATCCTGCTCGGGCACCTCCCTGTTAGTAAAACCCCAAGAACCTTGTGTAGTCCCTGTCTTGTGGCTGCAACCCAATATGTAGGAAGGCTTTGCTAATATCTGCCGCATAGGCATACTGTTCTGTCCTGAATCTCAACAACACATCTGCTAATTTCTGCGTCAGGGAGGGCCATTTTGAGCAGACAGTCGTTCACGATGGCTCTCGGGGACTCGCCTGTGAGCCGCAGTTGAAGACTACTCTGATGGGAGTGGTTACTGACTCCTTGGTGACTGCCATGTGTGGAAGATAATGGGTGTTTTTCCCATGGCTGGCATTGGGGCACTTTCAATTTAACCCGAGGGCCAACTGTTCCTTAATAATATCATCATATTTACCCACCAAGCCTTTTTGGTCAGGGCTGTTCCCAATGAATTCAACTGGCCGTGCTTCTTGAAATTAGTGGGCAGCGTTGGGTGTACCAGTTTCCATGGGAGTCGCACCAGTACTGTCCGTCCCTGAACTGCACATGGTTCAAGTAAATTTGATACGTCTCTTCGTGTTCGGGGATGGCTGGTCACCTTTAAACCCTATACATCCAGGTCCCATAGTTTATGGACCGGCTCACTGTCGGATATGCCAACTTGTGTATCTGAAAGACTTTCGTGCACACCAAAACCGCCCTCACTAGTACAGCCTCAGTCACTGTAATACCGGAGCCCTCCTTTCCCGGGTCGCAGGGAAGTAGCTGGTACTCTGCCTCCTACAATGTACCCCGCTGGAGTCCTGTAAAAGGCCAACACCCTCCTTTATAACTCTTCTCGTGGACATGAAAATCGTCTATGTAAATTCCCTTCCTACCAAGATTCCTACATTTTCTAACATTTTCTGTAGCAATGTCTGGTTTCACTAGCTTCACACCCAAACTCCCCCAAACGTTTTGACTGCTGTGGCCAGTCCTTAGTGGTAATGATATTGGGCAGCCCCCTTCACTATCAAGGTTGAAATTTCTCGTCGATGCCCGCTAACCTGACCATCACATTGACTTTCTGGATAAAACCTGCGTGGGACTTCCCCACCAAACCCTTCCCCCTTCATGTCAACTTTACCAACTGTCTTTTAGCTTCAATCTGGTTGCTAGACTCTCTGCTATGAAAGATCTCTGTGCCCCACTGTCAAAGAACAAACGGGGCGTTTCGACTTCTTCCATTTTGTAGCCACCACCATTATGGTGGGTAAGGCCAAACCGAACCTTCAAACTGCTCACCAGAACAAATTCCCGGTGCCTCACTCACCACACTCATCACTGCTTCAGACTCGCCCTTGCTCTCCGCCCTTTCTTGCGGTTTGCTCTCCTTAGCTTGTGCTAATCTGGTGTTATTAGGACACAGCGCACTGTGGTGCCTACCTTTCCGGCAGCCCGACACTCATTGAGTTGGGCGCTACAGACTCGGGCAAAATGTTCTCCACAACACTTGAAACATAGTCTCAACTCCCTTAGTCGTTGAACCCCTTTGTGATAGGTGGTGAAGCTTGAGCACCCTGAACTAGCGTGTTCGCCTTCACAAAACAAGCACTGTCTCATACTGGCCGCTTGAGTGACTTCTCCCTTGGCCCTGTGGGTGGAAAGGGCTCGCCCTGGGCATAATACGTGCTGACCCTAGTAGGAGGTGGTTTAGGTCTATCTCTCGAATGTTGGGAAGTTGACCGACTTCTCCTTGATAGGTAATTTCCCCTGACCTATGCTCAGGAGAGATCCCCTAACCCTTCAATAATTTGTTTTATCGTGAACCTATTCGTCCGATATTTTAAGTGCAACTCATGCACTGTAGTGCTAGCCAGTTTCCTCTGAATCACCTGGCTAAGGACCCATTCCTGAATCATCCTCATCATGCAAATCTCTAAAACTGTTTATCAAGCTCATAATTTCAATACGGAACTTCTCTAGGCTTTGACGGTCATGTCGGCAAGCCTTAGATCCAACAACCGATAAAGTATGGCCACCTTTATCTCTTCAGTGTTGCCAAAATGTCTTTTAATTGGTCTTTGGCATGTTGGGAATTAGTGTCAGTAATCTGGTAGTGCCCGGGCCAAGTCTAAGGCTTTATGAGCTGTGACCGCAAATACTGCAATTTGACGGCATCTGATAAATCGTTCCTGTCATTATCTGGGCTTTAAACTGATCCCAGAAAGCAATGTACTCAGTGAGGGTTCTGTCAAATGTCGGTTAAATTTAACTGGGGCAACCTGGGCAACATACTGACAGGTGTGTGGCTGTTTTTGGGTACCTGCGGTGTTCAACACCACCCTTGGAATACTAGCCTTTAATGTACTTAACTTATCTTTGTACTTATTCATCTCCTGATGACAATCTACATCATCCTTAGTGAATTCGTCCAGAGCCTGCTGCAGACTACCCTGGGATTCATTATCCTCAATAGCCTGTAGCTCATATGCTGAAAAATGCTTGTTCATAGGCTTCCCATTTTTCCCCCAAACTCTTCAAACAGTCTGGCAAATCATCGAAGTCTACGTTACTGCGTTGGCAAGTAGCCTTGCACCTGTTATGCGTTCTGTTCAGATGTCCTTTGTATGCCGCCACTGATCGTTTTAATTTTGCTAACACTGAACCAGACTCTCCTGAACTCCCATCTGCCATTGTCGAAGTTTAAGAGGAGTGTGAACTAATTGTACTTTACCCAGTCCACCCCACAGCACGTCACGGTGTTAGGTGAGAATGAACGAGTCTCAGGCTTCTCCCAAAAAGCTTAACAATTCTCTTTTTTTATATTGACTTACTATGAATCAAAAAATGTTTCACTGTTACCTCTCAAATTCCAATCAAATGTGAATCGATGTGAACCTTAACCCAGCAATTTCCTGTACAAAACCAGCAAATAATTACAGGACTTAACCCAGTCTCAGGTACAATTTTACAAATCCCACATTAAGTGAATCAAAGACAATGAAATCACACAATAAAAAATTCAGTATACAAATTAAAAAACACTTGGTTAACACAAATAAAAATTTAACAATTCAACTTGTGAAACAGTAAATAAATAATGTGTAAACAGCATGACCTTGTTACTCAGTCTAGCATGGATGGTTGGATAAGGTAAATCCTAACCTAATAGTGTGCTATAGCTTAATTTAACCTAGTTTAGAAATCCCTTTAAATAATAAAATAGGTTAAATCTGTCCTAGCTACTATAACTGTTGTAAATATTGTACAAGCCTAGCCTAAATGTGGCTACCTTGCAAATCCACTGTAAGTAATTTTAAAACACAAGTCTGCTACTCAGGGTTACTTGTAATCTGTAAATAATTAAATTCACAAGCTTCTCTAGCCTACCTGACCCGCCTGTAAATTACTGCAAATAACAACTTCTGTGTTTAGTCAAACTTGGCCTGCCTCTGTGTAACTCTGGGCCTAGGTGTGCTAACTTAACCCTAACTCTGTTAAACTGGTTCCTAACTGTGGCCTAGCTATGATAGCTTACCTAGCTATTTTTACATCACGGTTTCGAAGGACCACTTTTGTGAAAATTTGTGTGAATGCCTCCAAGTTGAGCCGCCTACCCCTGGCAAACTCTGTTGACACCGAGCTCTGAGGTGGGTACCTCAGCCTCACAAGTGGCTTATAGGACAGATTTTTCACAAATGATTGAAGTTGCAAGAAACTCGCCTGCATGCACATATAAAGGACTAACTTACTTGGTGTTGCAGCATTTTCCCTGATCTTCAACTTCCCCAAGCTTAGCCTTAGCCCCTTTGGGCTTCCCCCTCAGAAACCACGTGCAAACCCGGGAGCCTTAATTCCTGCAATATTCAATTGTTGTTAGTGGGCCCGCCCGCTCCTCAAAAATTCCTATATCCCAAAAGGGTGTGTATCCCTAGTACAACTATGCAGACACATACACTGCTTCTACATAGACAAGAGACACTGGTACATACTGGGCATGCACTGCCAGCTGCAACACAGGCCCACAGATAACTCACTCACAATTTCCCAGACACTGGCCAGAAATCTACGAGATAAAGTGGAGGACTTGTCTTACTGTTGGACCTGACGGAGGAGGTCATCTTGGTACATCGAGGTGCCTCTACCAGATTTCCCCAGGTCTCAAATGTGAAGACAGTGGGGGCGCCGTTGCTGATCACGGCACATCTTGTCCAGTTTGGGGTCTGTCTACAGAAGGGAGAGCTCCTGTCCCTTCCAGACCCATGCCTCATCATTCAGCTAGGGGCCAGTTCCCCCCAGCAAACTTAACCTAGTGTTTCCCACATTATCACCCTTTATTACCAAATTTTAAAGGTTTAAAGGTATACATTTTTTTATCAAACAGTTCCTTTCAATTTTTCCTAATTTTAGTGAACTAACGGGTATACAAACCTACTTTTCACGGAAGGGAAAATTCTACAATTTAATAAGGGGCTACCATCCATGCCAACTCGGGGGGAAAAAGCTTTTTTTTTGGGGGGGTTTAAAGGGGCCACCCGGGCTAAACCCAAATTCCATTACAGCCATTCGGGCCCCCCCCTTTGAAATCCCGTATCGGGTCCTGTGGAATTTTTGGGACCAAAAAATTCCCCATCCTCCTGCCGGCCAAAGGTAAAAAACCAAAGTCAAAATTCAAGTTCCCCTTCCGTGACCCCCCCCCAGAAAACCCTCCCAACGAGTGCCTTTCCGGCCACTCTCACCGAGCGGGACCCCGGTCTAACTTCAACCATCCAGTTTCCCTGCTTGGCCCTTTGAGGGTGTAAAATTTGTTGGTTCCAGTGGTTTTTAGCACCCTTTCCTTTAACTTTAAAACTTTGATGTCTACCCCTTGACTGTGTGGGCCCCGAAATTTTCCCACCCAGTGGCCCACTGCCCGGGTCCCTTTTCCCCTCCCACTTTATGAGGTTCCCTAGATTTAATGGCAATCTATCTACCTTTTTTCAAAACCCTGAAAAAAAGTTTTTTTTCCCAATTTTGGTCGAGTGTTCGCCCTTCCTACCTGGTTAGCCATTTGGGGGTTTCATGTGTATACTGGTATTCATTATAAACAAACCCCCCCAGCTATCAGGGGGACAGCTTCCCCAAAATCTGGTTTGGGCTGGGAATTCAGGGGGAAATCCTGCCCCCGGGGGATGTATCCTCCCTTGTGGATCTGTATAACCAATTCCTTCCTTAAACGTCCGTCGTGTAGCCCGGGAAAGTAAATTTTATATAAATTGGCTCCCACAAAGGAAAACCTACTTTTCCCGGGACTGTGCCAGCTTTAACGTCAAGGTTTTTTCAATTGTTGGCTGCGCGCAAGCCTCTCCCCCGTAATTGCCGTGGGTAACATCTCTACCCCCAAAGGCGTAATGTCTTGCAATTCCCCCCTTTATTTGACTAAACACCCACCACATCAAAATCTAGGGGGGCCTGACTTATAGCCCCCCCCCCAACTCATACTAACTTTCTTTTTTGGCCTTCAATTTTAAATTTAGCCACAAATTCTTTGTTATCAAGGATACTTGTGCCCTGGGTCAAAGAAAAAATTTGGGGGTTGTTTCTGCCCTGTACCCTTTTCTGATAAGAAAGGTCCCCTTACCCAAAAAACAATATACTCAGTTCAAAACAAATTTGGGGGTTAAACCATGTATGCGTGGAGCCCCAACCGCATAATTTTTTACCCCCACGAGGGAGCATTCCCCAAATTCAACTTTCAAAAAAAAAAACAAAAAGGGTGGGCCCAAGAAAACCCAAGTCCCTAACCATATAAGCGGGGAAAAGATATACTAAGCAAAAAACAGCCCCCAAATTTATGCCAAAGGGGCAGAAAAAACCCGGGTGGCACTCAATGTAGGGCACAAGGCTTATTCCTCTAAAAAAAAGGGGGATTTAGATTTTAAAACCCCCAAAAAAACCCAGGCGCCCCCTTTAAAAGGCAGGGAAAAAGAAAAAACAGAGCGGCAAAAAGAGGTAAAATATTTTGGGAAATCCCGTGGGGACAGGGTCAGGAAATAGCAAGAAATTCGAACTTAAGCTAAAAGAACCCTTTTTAGGAGTCAGGAATCGGGGGAAAAAAACTAAAAGCCAAAAAAGAAATCGAAAAAAACCAAAGTATTTCTTCTCCTATGCCAAAAAAAATTCGAGAACAAGTCCAGTATTCCCCCCCCTACTTAAACAAGATGGGCCCTACACCGTTTCAGAAAGGGAAAATGAGGAGCTATCAAGCCCCAAAAGGGACTCATTTTTTAGAAAGCCCCCAAACCCAACTGAGAGTCGAAAAATCAAAATAAATTTTTTTTATGGAGACCAAAAAATTTTGATTAACACAACCCTTTACCCATGTTATCCTGCGCCAAATGACTTCGAACAGGCGAAAAAATGACATCCCCCTGAAACTCTCCCCCGGGGCCAGACTCAGGGAAAACTCTGTGTTCACCCAAAAAAGGGCAAAAAGCCCCTTTTTCCCCCCCTTTTTTCCCCCTTTGGAGGGGGAGCATGGACACGGGGGCGTCCACAGTTATAAAAACAACAGACATAGCCCCCACTCCACAAAGGGGGAAAGAAAAGCAACAGAAATTTAACTACAGACCAATAGCATAAACCCCCATATCAAAAAAATTTTTAAAGGGGCCCCTAAAAAGCAAGTTTCACCCCCAATCTAAAAACCCCATCATTCCCAAAACCCCGGGAAAACATGGGTTTAAAACGGGTTTCCGCTCCTGTCTGTCTAAAACTTTGGATCACTACGAAAAGGCCCAAAAAATGCACTAGAAAAAAAAAGAATGCAGACTTTGAAAAACCCCTTCGAAAATTGTGACCATGGCGTAATACCGAAACAAAATGCTTTTCAAAAGGGAATAACAGGAAAAGTGGGTTCGATGGATCAAAAAATTTTCCTCACTAAGAAAACCCACAGAAGTGTCGTCAACAGAGTAAAGTCCGAGGAAAGCTACGTAAAAAGGCTTTTTTCCACAAGGCACAGAAACTCGCTCCCATCTTGTTCCTCTCCTCAAACCCGACATAGAAAAGGATGTCACCCCACAGAAAGTGTCTTCCTTTGAAGATGACCCCCGAATCTGCATGCCAATGCCCTTCCATTGAAGACACTGAAAAACTCCGGCGGACTAAAAATCTTTCTTGGATGCAGAAAACAATATAAAGTTCAACGATGATAATTTTTCAATTACTCAATTTGGAAAAACAGAAAAAATTTAAAAATCTTCATCAGAGAAAAAAACAAAATTCCCTCCCCACAAAAAGAGCGAAACCCCAAAACGTCAAAGACCTGGGAGTGTTTCAGGGGTCGGGGATCTCCCCTTTTCAAGGACCAAAAACATTGAAACAATCGCATCTGCTAGAAAAAGGGAAAAGGGATGGATAATGAAAACCCTTAAAAAACTGGGGGGGCCCCAAGCCCATGAGGGACACTCTTCAGGTCATTTGGGTTTCTTTCTGGGTGGAATATTGCTGCACACTAAACGCACCTTCGGGCAGGTGAAATTGCCGACCTAAAAAATGTCCCGAGAATTTTCACGGGAGGCACGAAAAGGGAAGTTAAAACCCCTCAATTTTTGGGGAGTGCTTGGGTTCCAACCCCTGTCCCCCTGGAAGAAGGAGGGAGAGATACATGATTAAAAACACAGGGGAAAACCCTAGAGGGACTATTACCGAACTTGCACCCGAAAATCACTCATAAAAAAGGGAAAAAGGGACTTGCAGACAATGCCCCCCTTCCCCCCCAAAAATTTGAAAAGCAGGGGTGCACTACACTTTTAAGAGCCCCATCCCAAAAAATTCGGGGGCCCCGAGACTTTTAAAAAACTGCCTCCCAGCAAACATAAGGGGGGTTTAACCCCAGTCCCTGGCAGTCTTCAAGCTGGCACGGAAAGAACCTAAAGCCCATTTTCCGGTTCACCCGGGCGTGGCTCGAACTTTTGGTTTGCGTGCAGCCAGCAGAAAACACCCTGGTTATCACCCTTTTTTTTTACCCACCAGGGGGACCTGGCACAGACCGGGCCGCGGGGGCGTTGCCCCCCGGGAAACCCTCTCTCCAGGTAAACCCCGGTAAATTCAAACCTTTCCCAAAGACGTGGGTTAGGGCAGCACTCCGTGATTCTCACTCGGATTAGAACCCCCTCCCACTAAAACACCGGCTACCATTTTCCCGGCTTGACCTCACTTTTACTCTACCCCGAGATATCCCTACTAGCCCGGGGTTCCCTTAAATTTTCTGGGACAATTTCAGTAAAGTTTCTTAAACTTTGCAACAGACTCGGGAAAAAACTGAGCTGGGTTTCCAAAATTTTTCGCGAAGGTTCCCCCACAACAATTTTAAACAGAGTCTCAACCCCTTATCTCGGGTTTCCCACTGCTCAGGTTAAATAAATCTGACCAAAATCGTGTTGCATGTTGCCTTGGCAGAACACGCATATTCTGGGACAGTTTCCTCTGAGGTTCTGCTTAGAGGTTCTTACCTTAGACACTTCTTTAACCCCTAGTAAAACCCCCAAAATTACAGTTTTGAACTTTTTGGGCTGATCTCCGAGATTTTTTGGGGTAACTGCTGGGTTTTTTTGTGGTGATGGGGGTGACTCTTCTCTTTACCCTAAAACTCAAAAGGAAACGAATCTCCCAACCCCCCCAACAATTTTTAGAAACGTGAAAACCCATTCGTCTGTATTTTTAAATGCAACTCATGCAAATGTAGTTTCCGCCATTTTTTTTGAAAACCTGGGCTGATGAAACCCTTCCGGGCTTACTCCAAAAACATGTAAAACTTTAAGATATTCATCCCAAACCATAACTTCGATTCCCGGAAAATTTTCTGGGCCCCGAAGGGCATGGGGGGACAAGCCTTAGATCCAACAACCCATAAAATAGCAACCTTAATTTTCCCCAGTGTTTCCAAGGGGTCCCTTTAATTTGGGCCCTTTTGGGATGTTTTGGGAATTGGTGTCGGTAAATTTTGGGAAAGCCCCGGGCCCAAATTTCCAAAGGGTTTTCTCTTTAAATGTGAATTTAAAATATTGTAATTTTTTACGGCATTGACAAAAACGTCTCGTCCCTCTATCTGGGGTTTAAAAATGATCCCCGAAAACCCAAAGTACTCTGTTAAGGTTTCCCTCGAACGTTGGTAAATTTTAAAATGGGGGAAACTGGGCCCCCAAACACATTTAAAAGGGGTGCTGCGTTGGGGGTTCCCTTTAAACAAATTTCTCCCCCTGCTTTTACCCGGCCTTCAAAAATCCCTTTAATTTAAATCCCGCAGGTCTAACTTGCTTTACACTCTGCCCTTCGTTCGTCTAGTCCCTTCCGTGCTATTCGACGTAAAATTTTAGACTCACCTGTAGTATAGGCCTCTGCTCTAAAGGAAAAAAGATCACTCCGCCTTTCCCCCCTGCCCCCCCCCCTTCGTCATAGTTCCCGGGCCTTGTAAATTCGGGTGAATATTGACTCACCTTTAGTATAGGCCTCGTCTCAAAAGGTAAATTTATCTCTCAAAATTCCCCCCAGCCTTTTTCCCAAAGGGGGGGGGGGGGCAACTCTCAGTTCCCCCCGTCCCTTTATCCTTTATTTGCCCTTTCCAATGAACTCCTCACACGCTTTTCTCAGGTGCCCCCTTTTAGGCTCCCATAGACCCCTTTAATTTAATTAGAGCTGGGGCGCTGGTCCCTTTTCCCTTTCCCCCACCCAAGTTCGGGTTTTGGTTTTGATTTACGGTACTAAATTTTTATTCAGTTTGCCCACCCACAGCTTTAAAAAAGGGATTAGGCCAAAAATTTAACGAGTTCAAAGGGTTCTCAACAAGATTGGGCAACTCCCTTTATTATATTGGGCTTTTACTCTGAATCAAAAATGTACACTGGTTTTGCTCCAAATCCCCCAAACGAAATGTGATCGATGGAAAACTTAACCTAGCAAAATTCCCGTTTCAAAGTCAGCAAATTTTTTACAGGACTTAAAACCCAGTCTAAGGGACCAAAAAACAAATGCACATTAAATTTAATCAAAGACAATGAAAATACACAATAAAAAATGCAGTATACAAAATTAAAAAAACACTTTGGTTTGGGACAAGTAAAATTTAAAAAATTTAACCCTTTTGGGAAAAAGTAAATGGAAAAAATTTTTGTAAACAGTTAGTGATCTTTTTAACTTCCCCAAAATTAGCCTTAGCCCCCCCTGGACTTTCCTTCAGAAACCCCGTGCAAAAACCCGGGGGCCCTTTAATTCCCCGCAAAATTCAATTCATTATTAGTGACCTGCCTGCCCCCTCCCAAAAATTTCCCAAAAAACCCCCGGGGTGTTAAACCCCTAGGGACAACTATGGGAGTCCTGAAAACTAGCTTCTAGATGAAAAGAGGGAAATGGTAAAGTATGGGGGGGCCCCAAGCCAGCTGCATACAGGGCTACAGTTAACCTCCAGTTTTTTTCCCCGACAATGGGCCCGAAATCCTAAAGGAAAGGGGGGGGTCTTGTCTTACTGTATGGGCCTGACGGGGGAGGTAATCTACGGTACATCGAGGTGCCTCCACCAGATTTCCCCCCCGGGCTCAAATGTGAAAAACACATGGGGGGCCATCCCCCTGATCACGGCGCATTTTGTCCAGTTCGTGTCTGTCTTTAGAAGGGGAGAGTCGTGTCTTCCGACCTGCCCTCATCATTCAAGCTATGGCTGCCAAATTCTCCCAGGGTAACTTAAAAACCCAGTGTTTTTACATTATCGGGTAATATACCTATGTTTTAAAGGGCTTAGGTCTACATTATTTTTATTCTACATTGCCTCAAAAATCCTAATATTAGTGTACTAAAAGTAAAACACCTACTTTTCCCCAAGGGTAAATCTCCAATTAAAAAATGCCTTCCATCCACAAACCCAAATCCCGGAGAGAAAGCTTTTGTTTGGGTGGGTTTAAGGGGGCCCCCCCAGCTCAGCCATTCCATTTCGGCCATTCTGGGACCCCCTTTTTCCTTTCCGTATCGTCCCGTGGAACTTTAGGGGCCCAATAAATTTCCACATCCCCCGCGGGCCCAAAAGGGAGGTTTCTAAAATCCGACCCCCCCGGACCCTGGGGTGTGAAATTTTTACTAAATCCCCGGGAAAAAACCTTCAGTCCCCGTTTTTACCAAAAGGGTGGGTCCTCCCCCAGGAAAATTTAAAAAATAGAAAAAGGGGGTAAGGGCAGACAAAGAGATTTACTTTAAAAAACCCCCCGGGTTTAATTTTGAGAGATGTTGATGCCAAGGAAACGGGACCCATTAGTGATGTACAGTCAAGGAGTGGCGTTTAACTAAGTCAAGGGTTTATGAAAAATCTCTGACGCCACTATCAAAAAAGACCATCAAATTTTGTTCCTTTTTATGAATATTTCACAAAATAGCTCTTGTGATTTCATTAGCATGACATACTTTTCAAAATGACCTTTCCCTTTTGGATTTTTGGCACATTGCTTCAAAGAGCAGGGCACTTTTGGGGGGATGTCTTTAAAAAACCCCAAAAAAAACACCCCCGTACCTGTGCTGCTGTCACGAGGGAGGGTCCACAGTAATTCAATTTGCAAGGGGTCTTGGGCAGGAATTGCAGCCCCTTACCCCTCGAGAAGGCTGGTGGTACTAAAATACTTCTAAATTTTTGGGTTTAATCTAGAGCCTTGCCTGGTCAAAAGGCAGCGGCTAAGTCGAGAGTTTTATTCTCCAATAAACTCTGCCTTATTATTGGTGATTGCAGGCCACTGATAAAAGCATCCTGATGGACTCTTCACAATACTGAGCAGCATGTCACTGCTTGGAAGTGACAGTCCTTACCAAAAATTTTTCAGTGCTTGAAGGTATTCCTCTAAGGATTCATCAATCTGCATTGCGGCTAGTTGCAAGGCGATAGCGTGCAAAGATTTCATTTGTAGGTTTAATATATTGAGACTTGAGCGTTTGATAGCATCTTCATAGGTATTACACTCAGAAATAGCCTCATATATCTTAGGTGACACAAAATTGATGAGCAGACTTAGTTTATCTAGATCTTCTTTAGGAAGGGCTCCCAAGAAGTTTTCGAAAGTCTTAAACCAGTGCTTCCATTCCTGAGCAGCCGTTGATAAGCTGGGGTAACAGTCTAGCCTCTAGGTTTCAGTAAACGCTCCATGTTGTGATGTAGTCTAGCGCAGGATCACCACCAGGTAGCCCAGGATTCTATGTTCAATAAATTGTTGTGATAGAAACACAAGCCTTATCTCTAGGCTTTATTGAACATAGAATCTTCATAGTACTTCTGCAACAATAAATATAATGACTAGTACATTAATAACGGCTTTTACAGGGATGGTGATGTCTTGCATATGTCAAGAGAAAAGTTATAACTACAGGCCACATATTTAAACTCACCATGTAATCTGCATCACTAATATATATGGATAGAAGAGAAGAGAATCACACACCATGTGTTGGCGCCCATGACACACACCAATCTGTTGTTGTTGTTAAGGGCCCCAAGAGGTGGTGCAGTATTATCCTGCTGCTGCTCCACACAGGAGCAGTATCACTACAACTTTATTATTTAGAAAACAGAAAATGTAAAACAATAAAACATGAATGGGTATCCTAATTGAAAGAAAAATGAAAAATGAAATGAAAAAAATTACACTTGAACTCAACACTAATATAGGTATATTGTGGTAATAGGGTGTCAGGTGTTGGTGACACAGTGTTGTTGAAATCGTAGCTGTTGCTGATGTGGGGGAAGGGGGGTAAGCAGGTGTTGGTGACCACCACTGGCTCGTTCTTCACAGAGTATAGCCGTGGTAATTACTTCAGATGGACAGGAAAAACAGGTTCGTTACCACTGCTATGATGAGGGGGTTAGGTCCTGTGTTGGCTTACATAACAGGTAAGTAGACTAAACATGGGATGTCTCAGGACGTTAGTCCGTCTCCTTCTATTCTTCTCGTTGGTTGGCAGGTGACCCTCTCTGTCATTCCAAGCTGTAATGAGAGACAGATTACCCACTGCTTAAGAAATCACTCTCCATGATAAGTACAATACCTAAAAGATGTGGGATTATTAAAACATTTAACAGATAAAGAATGAAAGGACTAGTTAATTATTGGTCAAAAGTGAAGCTTTCAACCAATAAGTCCACTAAAATATGATCATGTACTTACAGTAGTGTTGGGAGCTGTGAGTCGAGTGATTTACTGTTTGACCGGAGCCCCACACGTCGCCTTTTTGGGGGGGGGGAAGAGATAGGGGAAGGGATAGCGGGAGCTAGACTGACTCTACCTTAACAAGCAGCCAGCAATCAAATTATCGCTTTTGGGGAGGGGGAAAAAGGGGGGGGGGAATTGCGGGAGCTGGACTTACCCTACCTTAACAAGTAGCGGCAATGAACTATTGTTACTGTACACTCCTCACTACTCTATCTATTGAACTTTTCCTCACACTCCTCCATACCAAGACTTATGGTCAAGGAGTATAAGAAGAATAGGCGAGGAAAAAGTTCTAACACGTGGAAGTCGCGAAAGGCAACACAAATCTTCTACTGACTGTCACGACTTAACCAGTCAGAGAAATTATTGGATGAGCCATTGATATACACTATATGGAACTTAAAAGCTTTGAAGAGCAATGTCCACCTCAAGAGGCGACTGTTGGTTCCCTTAAAGTTTCTAGGTAATATCAAAGGTTTGTATTCTGTTTCTAAAATGAATTCTTTTCCCAGTACATAAAATTTAACAAACATTCCTTTTCTATGGTGGAGTATCTCGTTTCGACGGGAAGGAGTTTCATGCTTAGGAAGCATACAGGGAAGGGGAAATACCATAATAATGTTGTAGTAACACTGCACCTAAGCCAGTATTGGAGGCAATGTTTTTATTAATATCTGGAATCTTAAGTATAGGGTCTTTCGAGAAGATATTTTTATTCTCATTAAACTTTTCCCGAGCTACGTCGGAAAGTTCAACAGGTTCCTTCACAGACTTTTTAAGGAAGTCGGATAAGATGCCTGTAAGATCAGTAAGGTTTGGGATAAACATGCATAAAAGTTTACAGAACCAAGAAAGCTACGCATGAGCTTCTTGGTTTTGGGGAATTTAAATTCTAATAAAGCTTTCGATCTTACTGGGGAGAGGCTGCAGAGAGTTGTTAGAAAGTATCAGTCCAAGATATCTAATCTTGTTATATCCAAGAAAGCCTTTCTTCGGTTTGGCAGTGAGGCCATGTGAGCATAACCTACGTAAAACTGATGTTAATGTTTGGATATGTTTGCCCACGTGGATGTCATTACGTAAATGTTATCAAAATAACTGAAACATTTGGCATATTACCACAGACCTTTCTTATCAGTCTCACGTAGGTAGCACAGGCAGTTACCAAACCGAAGGGCATAGTTCTATACTGCATCAGTCCTTGGTGTGTAGGAAAAAGCGGTGTACTGCTTAGAAGAAGGATCTAACATTACTTGATGATATGCCTGTGCAATATCAATCTCTGAAAAGAAGGAAGGGTCATAAAATTTGTGTAGATCGCTATCTATTAAGGGCATAGGCTCAGCATCCACTGAGTTATAGCATTAAGGCCTCTAAGTCAATAGAAAGTCTATATGAATTATCCTCCTTCTTAACCATGACTACTGGTGGCAACATGCAGATTACTGAAGGTTCAATGATATTTAGTTTTAATAACTTGTCTACCTCTCGGTCAAATGCATCACTAAGGCGAACTGGAACTGGGTATAATTTTCGTTTGATAGGATTGTCCGTCACTAAGTCAATCTTATGGACTACCGTGGAGGTAACACCTGGAATATCAGTAAAGACGTCTGAAAAGTTACTCACACTATTGAAGTAGTTCATGTCTCTTATGGTCACCCAAAGATTCATTAATATTAATGTTTGTTGCGCCAGAGTGGTCAAGAGTCACCAAGTCATGTAGTTCTTCATCATAGTCCAAGTTAGAGGTGTCAATTACGCACACTTTACATTCTTCAGTTGTTTATCAGTTCGTGTGGAAAAATAAGTAAAAGTTATTAAGGCAGTTACCGAATTTCTTCGGTAATATTTCTTAAGGATGTTGATATGATACAGCTTAGGTTTCCCCTTGACTTCTATGAGGTAGTCAACTTTCCACAAAATTTTTAATACTTTATATGGACATTTCCATGCTACTAATAATTATTTGACTTCATAGCAAAAGTTACAAGAACTTCATCCTTACTTCAAAACTTCTCCTTGACTTTTGGAATCAAAGTAGGTTTTGTACTGGTCCTTGAGAAGTGTAAGTTTTTCGAAACTATGTCAGAGGTCTCCTCAAGTTTGGATCTAAGGTCAAGGACAAACTGGTAAAAAGTTTTGAACCTCAGAAATTTACCTCTCATTAGTCCATAAGTCATGAAGGACGGACAATGGACCTCTGGCCTGTCTACCAGAGAAGTTCAAAAGGTGAAAACCCCAAAGAGTCATGGGAACTTCCCTCATGGCAAACAAAGCACAGGGTAGGTAACGATGCTACTCCTTAGGTTTAAGTGAGCAAATTTTCCCTTTAAACGCCCCTAAGAATTCGAATGCTGTGGCGCCTCAATACTCCCATTACAGCTGGGAAGATAGGGTGTGGTGAAGAGAGGCTTCACTCCCGAAAGTTGGTATAGATGTTGCATTAAGTCAGATGTGAATTTTTGTCCCATGGTCAGACAAAATTTCTCTAGGGATGCCCACTCGGGAAAAGAAGATGGACAAAAGGGCTTCAGCCACCTCGTAGTTGTTATGGTCTTTAAAGGGAAGGGCCCTTCAGGGAATTTGAAGGCATAATCAACTAAGGTTAATATATATCTATGTCCCCAGATGAAAGTGGAGATAAAGGACCAACGATGTCAATAGCTACTTTTTAAAAAGGTACCGTAAAGATAGGCATTTTGACCATAGGTACTCGCCTGGTACCTCGGGAGGATGACAGTTGGAAAGCTTTACACGATCTACAATAGGTAGTGATATTGAGGAACATTTTAGGCCAAAAATAATTTTCCCCTAATTTTATTTAAGGTTTTATGATGAGAGAAATGCCCGGGCAACTGGCAGGTCATGAGCCATTTTAAGACAGTCTCTCTGCATTGACTTGGAACAACTAAGATGGAATAGTCTATCTCATCAGAATTTAATTTGAATACTGATTATGCAAGATGCCTTTTATATATTCAAAATTTATATGAAAAGTTTTCCTTTTGAATAACTTGAATTTGTTTAGCTGCATTATGGCAATTCTGAAGAGAAGGGCAATTACGTTTAAATTGAAAAAAGGAGTCCTTCGATATATGTTAAAGGTTTAAAGTCAAGGTAAACAAAGGATGGACGTGGGAGAAGCCTGGGCTTTGGTCCGAGCCCTAGTCAAGACATTTTAGTATCGAAGTTGATATCTTCACTTTCATCTAACAGGTGAACCAGTGATCCTACTACCTCGCTTTCGAGAGTAGCATCACTGGTTTTTAATCCCACATGAACCTCACGAGACATTGTCTGTCTGAACTTTCGATGGGCTTCTCTGACTCTACAGGAAGAGGATATGAAACACTTATACCCATCTTTGGGGGATGAAAGGTCAACCTAGAAGGAAGAATGGCACCTTTTTACATTACCTATTAGTACGGAGCAAGAAGTGATGGGAGCTAGTACGGCTCCGACCAACTGTGAACCCTTTAGACCTAATATAACAAGGATGGTAGGAAAAGTGTCTGTACGGCCCAAGTAGTCTGGAAAAGTATAGCGAGGAATTATTTTTTTAAGATTAGGGAACAGCTTATCAGAAATAACTTACATATGCATCAGTGTCTCGTTTTAAAATGGTAGTACATTAAGTCCATTAAATGTTCCTGAACAGAAGGGTGCTTGGTCATTACAGTCTTTTAAAACATCTTCCAACTTTTTGGGCCTTTTAGAAGGAGATTGGACGTTTATGTCCTTAACACCACACAAATGACAAACAGGAATAAAAGAAGTCATTTCACTTTCCACTAGGCTTTGATTCTTAAGGTCTGATGAACCCTTGCCCTTAGGGTTCGATCTCTTTGGGTCTTTATAGGAATTGTGAGCATACAAGTCAGTGGGGCCTCAGCAAAATTCCTCAGCTTTAATCAGATTACGTTTCTCTAATGAAAGTTTGTATCTGGTGGGGAAGAGCTGTCAGGAAACTGGTCAGCAACCCTGAAGTCTCTAAAAGATTCATAACTGCGATCAATTCCTGAAAATCTCTATCCAAAAGTCGAACAAACGGGAAAAAGTGTTACCTGTAACTGCTGAAAGTTCTGGCCAGGCTGTAAGGTGGCATTCCTGAAATCTTCCTGTAAGAATTAGTGGTGTTTTTTATATGCTTTTAAAGGGTTTCCTTTTCAGTAGGTTATAATTACATATGTCCTGCGACAAAGTTGCATAGATATTCAAGGCTGTACCAGAAAATAACATTCCTAACCTGGTAGCCCAGGTGTCAGCAGGCCATTCACAGAGGGTAGCGGTATTTTCAAACCTGATAATGTTTGAAGTAATGTCTTCCCCCTCTGTGAAGGGAGGTAAATTAGGTGTTGGAATATGTGCACTAGCTGCATGATGTTCAATTACTACTTCCTCTAATTGTTGTTGCATAAAAGTTAACTTTTTATTCTCTAATTCAAGGCGAGCTTTTTCAAGCTCGCTATCCTTTTCTCTCTCTCTTAACTCATGTTCTCTAGCTATTTCCTCACATTCTCTATCTTTTGCTCTTTCCTCAAGTTCTCTTAATTTGACTTGTTCCTCACGTACTTTAGCTCCCTCCTCACAATCAAGTCCATCACGCTCTTTTTTGTCTTCGTGCTCTCTTTCTAACTGTCTTTCTTGGCTTTCTCTTTCAATTTTCTCTCTCTCCTTTTTCTCTTGTCTTCCAAGTCTCTCTTTCTCCTTTTTCTCTTCTCTTTCGATTCTCTCTCTCTCCTTTTCTTCTTCTCTTTCGATTCTCTCTCTCTCCTTTTCTTCTTCTCTTACGATTCTCTCTCTCTCCTTTTCCTTTGTCTTTCCTTTCTAACTGTCTCTCTTCTCTATCAATTCTCTCTCTTTCAATTCTTTCCTGGATTCTTAGCACTAATGAAAGATTCTAAATTTTTCCCTGTTAATCCTAACTTACTGCCCAGGTTCATCCAAAACTGGTATTCCTCCATACTTGCAAGATATAACTTAAAACCCAGTGGGAAAAAATAAAACGTGGTTCAAGAAAGTGGAGGTTAAATCGTAAAAAACTTGTGAATAACAGATAGGCTACTGTCCTGGTTTCAATTAAACTAAAATTAGAAGTAGGCTAACGCCGGGCCGGCTGTGCCAGCTACGTAGGAAGGGCCTTGCTCATCCAATCTCTCCAATAAATCAAAGTCACCACAGCCGTTACGATATATAGGTCAATGAAACAAATTACTGGAAAAATCGGGTCCTAGAGTCTAATCCTCCAATGTGTTTCAAGCTCGTAAACAGTTCGGGCCAGAAAATTTTATCTATTACATCCTGCCCTGATTGACTTCTTTGGGAAATTGAGATCGATAACAATCACCAATTTTTTAAATATGTCTTTAGGTCACCATTGGAATAGTTACTCAATGGTCGGTGGTATACCTCTGTTGCATGCCCGTTCGTAACCATGGCAGATTCGAGATGGAGTGATCTTGATTCAGGTGTTGATCTGAAGGCCCCTTGTAGCTTTACCAGTCTGTAAACTTTCATTATTACCAAGGCTGGCTCTCCGGAAATTAATGAATAGAAAAAGAAAAATACGAAGATGTAATACTTTTTTAGAAATGGGAAATAAATACTCTTTAAACATGAAGGAACTAATTGAAAGAAAAGTTGAAATGAATGAAAAAATACATTTACTCAACAATATGGTTATCGTGGTAATGGGGTGTCAGGTGTTGGGACACAGTGTTGTTGAAATAATATGCTGTGTGCTGATGTAGGGGTAGCAGGTGTTGCTCCACCACTGGCTCGTTCTTCACGGGTATAGCCGGTGTTAATTATTCAGATGAGAGGAAAAGGTTGTTACCACCTATTATGAGGGGGTTAGGTCCTGTGTTGGCTTACATAACAGGTAAGTAGACTAAACATGGGACGTCTCAGGATGTTAGTCCATCTCCTTCTATTCTTCTAGTTGGTTGGCAGGTGACCCTCTCTGTCATTCCAAGCTGTAATGAGAGACAGATTACCCACTGTTAGAAATAACCTATGATACGTATAATCCCAAAGTGGTATTATTAAACATTTAACAGTAGAATTGACAAGGACATTCAATTATGGTCAAAATTAACCTTTCAAGTATCCATAATTGATCAGGCTGTACTTACAGTGGTTGGGAGCTGTGTTGAGTTTTTACTTTTGACCGGACCCACACTGTACATCCGGGGGGGGAGGAAGAGGGAGGGAAGGGATAGCAGGATGCTTACTGACCCTACTTTAACAAGCAGGGGCCCTCAAACTATCAACTTTGGGAGGTGCAAAAGATGGGGAGGGGGTTTAAGAGCTGACTTACCTACCTTAAAGTCAGCCAGAATGAAAATTGTTACAAAACTCGCTACTACTTTCTTTGAACTTTAATCTCCCCGACGAGAGTGCCATCCGGCAACTCTCGCGAGCAGACCCCGGTCTATCAATACTCGTTTTCCCTGCATGGACCTCTGGGTGTAAAACTTGTTGGTCGTGTTCTAGCACACCTTCCTTAACTTTAACATCTTTTCAATTTAACTTTGAGTGCTGATTCCCGTATTTTCCCACCGGGCCACATGCCTGGTAGACTTTCCTCCACTGTTACGAGGTTTCTGTAGATTTAATAGCAATCTATTCCCTCTTTACATACCCTGTAAAAGTGTTTTCCCAGGGTGGCTGAGTGTTCGCCACTCCCTACCTGGTTCAGCTTCCCTGGCGGTTCATCGTGTATACTTGTATTCATTATCACTACTCCCCCAGCTATCATGGGGACAGCTTCTCCTCTATCTGGCGTGGCAGGGAATTCAGGTGGAATCCTGCCGCCTATGATGTATCCTACTGGGGATCTGTACAAACCAATTCCTTCCCTAAATGTCCGTCATGTAGACAGGAAGTCATCAATCTGATTGGCTCCCACCAGGATACCTACATTTCTGACTGTGTCAGTGGTAATTCCTGGTCTGAACCAGTTCCTAAGGGTCTTTTCAATCGCTTGGCTGCTGCAGCAAGACCTCTCGATGTAATTGCCGTGAGTAACGTCTTTAACACCAAGGCTATAATGTCTCTGCGATGTCCACCGAATTTGACTGTGACATCCACCACATCATAAGATCTAGGTGGGGCCTGTCTTATAGCCCCTCCAGACATCATACTAACTTTCTTTGTAGCCTTCAACTTTAATTTAGCCACAAACTTCTTTGTTATCAAGGATACTTGTGCTCCTGGGTCAAACAATAATCGGGTTGCTTCGGACCTGTGCCCATTCACAACCTTTGCTATGACTGTAGGTAGGGCAGCATCTCCGTGATTCTTACTCGGAAGAGACTTCACTCCCACTAATCACACTGGCTACCATTTCAGGCTCAGACCCCACTTTCTATCTCTACCTGGGGAGAATATCCCTACATCCTGGAGTTCCCTTAAATTATTGGGACATAGTGCAGTATGGTGCTTATCTTTGCAACAGACTCGACACTCACTGAGCTGGGTGCCAAAGTCTCTCGCTAAATGTTCCCCACAACACTCTTGAAGCGAGTTCAACTCCCTTGTCTCTTTTTTGCCTACTGCTCAGTGTTTATCTCAGAGCAACTCTTGCTAGCGTTTTCGAATTTCGCAGACAGAATTTCGGATGAGTCCCTCTGAGGTTCTGCTTAGAGGTTTTTACTTAGACACTTCTTTACCATAGTACACTCCAAGTTAGTCGTATGAACTTAAATGATCTCTCGAGATTCTTTGAGTAACTGGTCTGGGTTTTTATGTGGTGATGGTGGTTGATTCTTTTTAACCACCATACTCAAATGAGAAAGAAGAATCTTCCCCAAAACCCCTCAAAAATTTGTTGTATCCGAGGAACCCTATTTGCTGATATGTTAAAGTCCCAAACCTCATGCATTTGTAGTGCCAGCCATTTTCCCTCTGATCACCTGATGATAAACCCAAATTCCGACTTACTCAAAATATGTAAATTTTTTTAAGACAATTGTCAAATTCATAACTTCGATCGGAATTCTCTAGGCTCTGACGGTCATGCGACAATCCTCTAGATTCCAACAAACCGAAAAAGTATAGCTACCTTTATCTCCTCAGTGTTGCAAACTTTTGTTTTTTAAATTTGGGTCTTTGGCATGTTGGTAATTAGTGTGGGAAAGTTTGGTAATGGCGGCCCAAGTCCAAGGCTTTATCCTTGAGTTGAACATAAATATTGTAATTTGAAGGCATCTGACAAATCGTCTCTGTCATCTATCTGGGCTTTAACTGTCCCAGAAAGCAATGTACTCTGTTTAAGGTTCCGTCGAACATTGTAAATTCAACTGGGGCAATCTGGGCCAGTCTGGGCCCGTCCGGACCAATTTTTGTTACCTCTGTAATCTTTTGACTACCGCCCACGGATGGGTATGGGGTGCATAATAACTATTAAAACTAACTTAAATTTAACTAGCAATCTGGGCACCATTAACAGGCGTGCTGTGTTTGTTTTCTTGAAACATTTGCTCCCCTGCTGTATGGCCTTCAAGTCTTTATTAATGGCTGCAGAGTCTCTCTCTGCTTAACTTGCCCCTTTGTTCTCCCTAGTTGTCCGTGTACTTCGACTGTATATTCAGACTCACTGTAGTATAGGCCCCTGTCTCATAAAGGATAATGATCTCTCAAAGGCCTACGCCCTTTTCCCAAGGTTTCAGGAACTCTCAAGTTCCCTCCAGTTACATCGATCTTTCCTGGCCATACGACATCCCATGTTTGCCTTGTAGGCTCCCCTGACGCTTTAAATTTACATAGAATGGGACGCTGGTATTCATTTCACCTACCATAGTTGCGGTTTAGTTAAGATCACGGAACTAATTTGTACTTCAATTAGCCCACCCCACAGCACGAACAGTATTAGGCAATAATGAACAAGTCTCAAGGCTTCTCAACAAGCTTGACAACTCTGAATAAAAAATGTACACTGTTTGCTCTCAAATCCCAATCGAAATGTGTATCGATGTAAAAGCTTAACCTAGCAATTTCCTGTACAATGTCAGCAAATAATTACAGGACTTAACCTAGTCTAAGGTACAATTCACAAATCCCACATTAACATGAATCAAAGACAATGAAAATCACAATAAAAATACAGTATACAAATTAAAAAATCACTTGGTTAGCACAAGTAAATTCAACAATTCAACTTGTGAAACAGTAAATGAATAATGTATGTAAAGAGCTTGGCCTAGCTTACTCAGTCTAGCGTGGATTGTTGAATAAGGTAAATCCTAACCTAGCTAGTGTGTTATAGCTTAATTGGACCTGGCTTTAGAACTCCCTGTAAATAATAACTAGGTTAAATCTGTCCTAGCTATTATAACTGTTGTAAATATTGCACAAGCCTAGCCTAACTGTGGCTACCTTGCAAATCCACTGTAAGTAATTAACACACAAGTCTCCTACTCTGGATTACTTGTAATCACTGTAAATAATTAAAAATTAACAAGCTTGTAGTGATACTGCTCCTGTGGGGAGCAGCAGCAGGATAATACTGAACTACCTCTCAGGGCCCTTAACAACAACAACAGTTTGGTGTGTGTCATGGGCGCCAAAAACTGGTGTGTGATTCTCTTCTCTT
>NC_069495.1:964893-987766 GCF_026875155.1 Cherax quadricarinatus
CCCCAAAAACCCCCATAAAATCTTTGAAAGGGTCCTAAGAAGCAAGATACCACCCATCTAGAAACCCATCAGTTCCCAAACCCCAGGGCAACAGGGTTTTTAGAAAGGTCGTCCTGTCTGTCTAAACTATTGGTCACACGACAAGGTCCTAAATGCCTAGAAGACAAAAGAACGATGTAATATATAAGACTTTGAAAAAGCCTTCGCAAGTTGCCCATGGCCGAATAGCGAAAAAAGGGTTTGTTTAAAAGGAAAAACAGGAAAAGTCGGTCGATGGATCTATAATTTCCCCACTAACAAAAACCAGAGAGTAGTCGTAAAGATAAAGCCCGGGGCAGCTACAGTGAAAAGCTCTTTTCCACAAGGCCCAGTCTCGCCCCCATCTTTTTCCCTTTTTTTTTCCTCATATCGACATAGACAGGAGTCGCCACAGCACCGTGTCTTCCTTTGCAGATGAACCCCCGAATCTGCTGACGTGTCTTCCTTTTGCAGAATGCAAGGCCCCCGGCGGACATAAACCAAAATCTTTCGTGGGCTGCGGGGAAAAACAATATGAAGTTCAACGATGAGAAATTTCAATTTATCAATTGGTTTAAAACATGAGGAAATTAAATCTTATCAGAGTAAAAACAAATTCGGGCCAAAAAAAAAAAAGCGAAACACCAAGTCAAGAGGGGAGTGATCATGGGGGACGATCTCCCCTTAAAGGGGACCAAAACATTGTTTTCGCTTTTGCTGAAAAATGACAGGATGGTAATGAGAACCTTCAAAAACTGGGAGGCCAACCCCTTTTGGACACTCTTCAGGTCACTTGTTCTATCTAGGCTGGAGATTGTGCACACTAACAGCCCCTTTTCAAGGAGGTGAAATTGCGCCCTGGAAAATGTCAGAAAACTTTCAGGGCGCGCATAACGGAGATAATCACCTCAATTACGGGGGAGCGCTTGAGGTTCCTAAAAACCGTATTTTCCCTGGAAGCAGGAGGGGGAGATACATGATTTATTACACCTGGAAAATCCAGGGGACTAGTACCCAACTTGCACAGAAAAAAACTACTACGAAGCAAAAAACTTGCAGCGATGCACCATCCCCCCAATGAAAATCAGGGGTGTCACTAGCCGTTAAAGGGCCTACATAAATGTCAGGGGCCCGGGGATGTTCAATGCCTCCCCGCACACATAAGGGGGTTACCAAAAAGACCCTGGCAGGTTTCAAGCTGGCAGGGGGCAAGACCAAAGTAGTTCCTGTTTAGCCGGGCTGTGGCTCGTACGTTGGTTTGCGTGCAGCCAGCAGCAACGCCTGGTTGTTTGGCTTGATCCACAGGAGGTGGTCACAGACCGGGGCCGCAGGGGCGTTGCCCCCCGGAACTCTCCCCCAGGAAAAACTCCAGGTACAAGTCGTATTAAAAATTAAATTCAGATGAGACGATTTTCCCCCTTTTGTTGCCCAAGTCAATGCAGGAGATGTTCTTAAAATGGCTCAGCCCTGCCAGTCCCCGGACATTTCTCGCATGAAAAACCCTTTAAAAAAATTTGGGGAAAACCTTTTTTTGGGCCCAAAAAATGCCCTCAATGTCACTACCTATTGTAGATCATGAAGTTTGCAATGTATCCCCCGAGGTACCAGGGATTTCCTATTGTCAAAATCCCAGTCTTTCGGTACCTTTGAAAGAGTAGCTTTTGACATTTTTGGTCCTTTATCTCCATTTTCTTGGGGGACATAGTTATATTAACATTAGTTGATTATGTTTTCGGTTTCCCTGACCCATCCCTTAAAGCCCAAAAAACCATAAAAAGGTGGCTAAACCCCTTTTGCCCATTTCTCCAGGTGGGCACCCCTAGAGAAATTTTGTTGACCGTGGGACAAAATTTCCCAATTGTTAATGCAACATCTTACGAACTTTGGGAGTGAAGCCTCTTTCCAAACCCTATCTCCGCTGTAATGGGAGGATTGACGCAGATTCTTTTCTCAGTCATTTTAGGAAACTTTGCTCCCTTAAACCTAAGGAGGGCACTTTTCCCTACTCTGTGCTTTGTTTGATGGGGGAAGTTCCCAGTGGCTCTTGGGGTTTTTCACCTTTTGAACTTCTCTAGGGTAGACGGGCCCCGAGGCCCATTGCCCTCCTTCTGACTTAGGGCAATAGGAGGTGAGTGCTGAGGTTCAGTCTTCTTCCCAGCTTTCCTTGACCTTAATCCAAACTTGGGAACCCTCTAAATTAGTTTCAAAAAAACCTAAGTTTGTCAATGGCCGTACAAAACCTATTTTTTTTTCCAAAAGTCAGAGGAAAATTTTTAAAGTAGGGGTAAAGTTCTTGTATTTTTGGATAAGTCAAATAAATTTATTGTAGAGGGAAAGGCCCCATATAAAGTATTAAAATTTGTGGGAAAATTTGACTCCTCATAGAAGTCAAGGGGGGAAACAAAAGCTTTTATTCAACATCCAAAAGAAATATTACCGAAGAATTCGGTTTCTGCCTTAATAATTTTGATTATTTTTTTCCACACGAACTTGATACGACAACTAAAGATGAAAGGTGTGCGTAATTGACCCTCAAAATTTAAAAACTTGTGAAGAACTACATGATTGGTGATCTTGCCCACCGGAGCAACCCAAATTTTTAAATTTTAAATAAATTTTTGGTGCCATAAGAGACATAAAATACTTCAAGTGTGAGAAACTTTTCAGCGTCTTTACTGATTTTCCCAGGTGTTACTCCACGGTGTCCAAAAGTTTGATTAGTGAGGGACAATCCTATCAAAAAAAAATTAGCCCCGTTCCAGTTACCTTAGGGATGATTTGTCCGAGAGGGGGGATAGATTATTAAAACAAAAGGGGATCACTAACCCTTTCAGTATCTTCATATTGTTCACCGTAGTCATGGTTAAGGGGTAATTTCATATAGACTTGTATTGACTTTAGAGGCCAAAGTTAAACTCGGTGGGATGCGGGCCCTATGCCCTTAATGATGCGATCTACAAAATTTTATGATGTTTCCCTTCTTTTAGAGATTGATATTGCGCGGCATATCATCAAGTAATGTTAGTGCTCCCTTTAAAGCAGTACCCCGTTTTTCCCTACCCCCCAGGATGATGCAATATAGAACATGCCCTTCGGTTTGGTAACTGCCTGTGCTCCCTACTGAGGATGATGAAAAAAGGTCTTGGGAAATTCCCAAAATGTTTCTTTTTTTTTGTAACATTTATGTAAGGCATCCAGGGGGCGAACATACCCAAAAATTTTAAAACATCGTTTTGCGTGGGTTTTATGCCCCAAGGGCCCTCACTCCCAAGCCGAAAAAATTGTTTCCCTTGGGGTAAAAACAAATTAGAATTTTGGACTGATACTTTCAAATAATCTCTGCGGGCCTCCCCCCGTAAGATAAAACTTTTTAGAATTTAAATCCCCAAAAAACCAGGCTCTGTGTAGCTTTCTTGGTTCTGTAAATTTTTATGCACGGTTTACCCCGAACCTTACGATCTTACAGGCATCTTATTTCTTCCTTAAAAAGTCTGTGAAGAACCTCTTGAACTTTCCGACTAGTCGGGAAAAGTTTAAAGAGATTAAAAGTTTTTCGAAAGACCCCCTTTCTTAAGTTTTAGATATTAATAAAACATTTTGCTTAAGAACTGATGCCCCCAATACGTTTGGTGTGGTGTTTCTACAATACCATTTGGTATCCCTTTTCCCCGTAGGTTCCTAAGCCGAAAAATCCTTCCGCAGGAAAAAAGATACTCCCAAAAGAAAAGGAAAGTTTGGCCCCTTTTTGGGGAATCTTTAAAAATTTAAAATTTTTTTTGCTGGGAAAAAAATTCATTTTTGGAAAAAAGGGCCCCAAACCTTTGATATACCTGAAAATTTTAAGGGAACCAAACAATTCGCCCCCTTTTAGGTGGACATTTGGGACTACAGGGTTTTAAATTCCCTTTGTGTATATCCCAAAGGTTATCCAATTATTTCTCTGACTGGTTAAGTCGTGACGTCAGTAGAAGATTTGTTGCCTTACGTGACTTCCACTGTTAAAATTTTTTCCTCGCCTATTTTCTTTTACTCCTTGATATAAATTTGGGATGGGGGGAGGTGAGGGAAAAGTTCAATAGGGAGGGGTTGCGAGGGTTTTTATAGTAAAAATAGTTGCTTGCCCGTACTTGTTAAGGTGGGTAAGTCAAGCTCCCCCTATTCCCGCCTTTTTCCCCTCCCCCAAAAATGATAGTTTTTTGCCCGGGTACTTTTTAAGGTACGGAAGCAAACCCCCCTTTCCCCCTTTTTTTCCCCCCCCCAAAATGTAGTTTGACGCCCGGTGCTTGTCAAGGTGGGTCAGTCTACTCCCGTATCCCCTTCCCCCCTTTTCCCCCCCCCCCCCGAAAGGTGGTGTGGGGCTCCCGGGTTTAGACAGTAAACTTAGACTCACAGTCCCCCGCACTTTGTAAGTACATGCCCCGCCCTTTTTTCTAGTGGATTTTTTGGTTGAAAGTTCCTTTTGACCCAAAAATAAACTTAGTCCTTTCAGTCTTGCTTTAAGTTTACTGTTGTAATTTTTCCCCATTTTTGGTATTTACTTATCATGGAGAGTGATTTCTTAAGAGTGGGTAAACGTCTATCTTTCAGCTTGGGTTTTACAGGGGGTCACTGCCAATCAACGAGTAGAGTGATTTGGAATGACTAAGTCCTGAGACTTCCCCTTTTTTTGGGGTTTAATTTCCTGTGCACCTGTATGAAAAATTTCGGACGTAAACCTTCATCATTAAGTGGTAAAGAACCCGCTTTCCTTATCGGGATTGAATCCAAAGGGTAGTGAATAACAGCCCCGTGGGTTTTAACCCAAACCCCCCGACCCCTGCCCCCATACGGGCCCCAAAGGCTACGATTTCAAACCCAAACGTGTCATAACACCCGACACCCAAGTTTTTATTACGTTGAATTCTTATCATTTATATTTTTCATTTTTTATTTTCTTTAATGTAGGTTGATATTTCTTTTAAATGTTTTTTTTTTTTATATTTTCTATAAATAAAGTGTTTATGTTTGTCGTTTTTATTTTTTTTTTCTATTATTAATTTTTTGAGGAGGGCCCGCCTTGGTAATCTGTCTGAAGTTATTACAGGGTTAGTAACCTTCACTACAGAATGCATGCAAACCCTTGACCTGTCTTTGTAATACTCATTTGTGCTTTATTGTTATCGTTTACAATAATGTTTTATCACTGATTACATCATTGCATAGTTAATCATAAGTTAATTTTAAGCCAGCCCGTAATGCTATGCATACAAGTGGCTTTGGCATGCTGCTCTTACCTGTATTTTTTTTGTACCTCTGTATGTATGCTTAAATTACTAAATAAATAAATAAATAAATAAATAAATAAATACTATGGTAAAGGAGTGTCTAAGGTAAGAACCTGTAAGCAGAACCTCTGAAGCACTCGTGCCAGAATATGCATGTTCTGCTAGGGCGAACACGCTAGCACGAGTTGCTCGGAGTATATAACACTGAGCAGTAGGCAACAGAGACTAAGGGAGTTGTGACTCTGCTTCAAGTGTTGTGGGGAACACTTTGCGAGAAACTGTGGCACCCGGCTCAGTGAGTGTCGAGTCTGTTGCAAAGGTAAGCACCATACTGCACTATGTCCCAATAATTTAAGGGAACCCCAGGCTAGTAGGGATATCTCTCAGGTAGAGATAGAAAGTGAGTCTGAGCCTGAAATGGTAGCCAGTGTGATTAGTGGGAGTGAAGTCTCTAATCCGAGTGAGAATCACGGAGGTGCTGCCCTACCTACAATCATGGCAAAGGTTGTGAATGGGCACAGGTCCGAAACAACCCGATTATTCTTTGACGCAGGAGCACAAGTATCCTTGATAACAAAGAAGTTGGTGGCTAAATTAAAGTTGAAGGCCACAAGGAAAGTTAGTATGATGTTGGGAGTGGCTATAAGTCAGGCCCCACCCAAATCTTATGAACTTGTGGATGTCACAGTCAAATTAGGTGGACATCGCAGAGACATTACAGCCTTGGTGGTAGAGACATTACCCAGGGCAATTACAGCGAGAGGTCTTGCTGCAGCAGCTAAGTGACTAAAAGACCTTGACGTGAAGCTGGCAGACCAGGGAATTACCACTGACAGTCAGAAATGTAGGTATCCTGGTGGGAGCCAATCAGATAGATGACTTCCTCTCTACATGACAGACGTTTAAGGAAGGAATTGGTTTATACAGATCCCCAGTAGGATACATCATAGGCGGCAGGATTCCACCTGAATTCCCTGCCACGCCAGATAGAGGAGAAGCTGTCCCCATGATAGCTGGGGGAGTAGTGATAATGAATACCAGTATACACGATGAACCGCCAGGGAAGCTGAACCAGGGAGGGAGTGACGGACACTCGGCCACCTTGGGAAAACACTTTTACAGGGTACATAAAGAGGGAGATAGATTGCCATTAAATCCAGGGAACCTCGTATCAGTGGGAGGAAAGGCTACCAGGGCATGTGGGCCACTGGGTGGGAAAGTACGGAGCCACTCAGTCAAGGCTAGACATACAAAAGATGTTAAAGTTAAAGGAAAGGGTACTAATACCACCAGAACCAACAAGTTTACACCCCCAGAGGTCCATGCAGGGGAAACTGGACGGTTGAAGTTAGACCGGAGTCTGCTCGACGAGAGTGGCCGGACGGCACTCGTGTCCAGGGTCCGCCGTAGGGGCTCGAGGAAGGTGAATTTGATTTAGACTTAGCGCCTACCTTCGCCGGCGAGAGGATGAGGAAATTTATTTGGTCCCTAAAGTTCCACAGGACAGATACAGCGTACAAAGGGGTCCCAGCATGGCCGTTATGGAACGGCTGGGCTGGGTGGCCCTTACACCCACCCATAAACAAAAAAACACATTCTCTCACGGTCTGGCGTGGTTGGATGGTAAGCACTTATTAATTTATAGATTTACCCTTCAGGGAAGAAGTAGGTAATTTACTGTTAGTACACTAATATTAGGATTATTGAGGCAACTGTAGATAATAATAATGGAGACCTAAGACCTTAACATAGGTAGTAATAGGCCGATCATGTAGGCAAGCACTAGGTTAAGTTAGCTAGGGAGAACTGGCAGCCCTAGTTTGAACGATGAGGCGCGAGTCTCGTAGACAGGAGAGCACCCTTCTTTAGACAGACACCAACTGGACAACACGTGCCGTGATCAGCAGACGGCGCCCCCCACGTGTCTTCACATTTGAGACCTGGGGAAATCTGGTAGAGGCACCTCGTTATACCGCAGATGACCTCCTCCGTCAGGCCCATACAGTAAGACAAGACCTCCATCCTTTTCCGTAGGATTTCTGGTCAGTGTCTGGGGAAAATTGTGAATGAGTTGATCTGTGGGCCTGTGTGCAGCTGGCAGTGCATGCCCAGTGCGTACCAGCGTCTCTTGTAAGTCTAGAAGCTAGTGTCCATGTCTGCATAGTTATACTAGGGGATACACACCCTCTTGAATATAGGAATATCTGAGGTGCAGGCAGGTCACTAATAACAATTGAATATTGCAGGAATTAAGGCTCATGGTTGCACGTGGTTTCTGAGGGGAAGTCCAAAGGGGCTAATCTTAGGAGGGTTGAAGATCAGGATATATAATTGCAACACCAAGTACGTTAGTCCTTTACACGTGCATGCAGGCGAGTTTCTTGCAACATCAATCATTTGTGAAAATCTGCCCTATAAGCCACTTGTGAGGCTGAGGTACCCACCTCAGAGCTCGGTGTCAACAGAGCTTGCCAGGGTAGGCGACTCACTTGGAGGCAGCCCAGACAAATTTTCACATGGAACATCGGTAAGCTGGAGTGGAACATCAGGAAGCTTGAGTGGAACAACGGGAAGCTGGAGTGGAACATCAGGAAGCTGGAGTGGAACATCAGGAAGCTGGAGTGGAACATCGGGAAGCTGGAGTGGAACAATGGGAAGTTGGAGTGGAACATCAGGAAGCTGGAGTGGAACAATGGGAAGTTGGAGTGGAACATCAGGAAGCTTGAGTGGAACAATGGGAAGTTGGAGTGGAACATCAGGAAGCTGGAGTGGAACAATGGGAAGTTGGAGTGGAACATCAGGAAGCTTGAGTGGAACAATGGGAAGTTGGAGTGGAACATCAGGAAGCTGGAGTGGAACATCGGGAAGCTGGAGTGGAACATCGGGAAGCTGGAGTGGAACAATGGGAAGCTGGAGTGGAACATCGGGAAGCTGGAGTGGAACATCGGGAAGCTGGAGTGGAACAACGGGAAGTGGAGTGGAACATCGGGAAGCTGGAGTGGAACATCGGGAAGCTGGAGTGGAACATCGGGAAGCTGGAGTGGAACAACGGGAAGCTGGAGTGGAACATCGGGAAGCTGGAGTGGAACGTCGGGAAGCTGGAGTGGAACAACGGGAAGCTGGAGTGGAACATCGGGAAGCTGGAGTGGAACATCGGGAAGCTGGAGTGGAACAACGGGAAGCTGGAGTGGAACATCGGGAAGCTGGAGTGGAACGTCGGGAAGCTGGAGTGGAACAACGGGAAGCTGGAGTGGAACATCGGGAAGCTGGAGTGGAACATCGGGAAGCTGGAGTGGAACATCGGGAAGCTGGAGTGGAACATCGGGAAGCTGGAGTGGAACATCGGGAAGCTGGAGTGGAACATCGGGAAGCTGGAGTGGAACATCGGGAAGCTGGAGTGGAACAATGGGAAGCTGGAGTGGAACATCGGGAAGCTGGAGTGGAACATCGGGAAGCTGGAGTGGAACAACGGGAAGCTGGAGTGGAACATCGGGAAGCTGGAGTGGAACAATGGGAAGTTGGAGTGGAACATCAGGAAGCTTGAGTGGAACAATGGGAAGTTGGAGTGGAACATCAGGAAGCTGGAGTGGAACAATGGGAAGTTGGAGTGGAACATCAGGAAGCTTGAGTGGAACAATGGGAAGTTGGAGTGGAACATCAGGAAGCTGGAGTGGAACATCGGGAAGCTGGAGTGGAACATCGGGAAGCTGGAGTGGAACAATGGGAAGCTGGAGTGGAACATCGGGAAGCTGGAGTGGAACATCGGGAAGCTGGAGTGGAACAACGGGAAGCTGGAGTGGAACATCGGGAAGCTGGAGTGGAACATCGGGAAGCTGGAGTGGAACATCGGGAAGCTGGAGTGGAACAACGGGAAGCTGGAGTGGAACATCGGGAAGCTGGAGTGGAACGTCGGGAAGCTGAGTGGAACAACGGGAAGCTGGAGTGGAACATCGGGAAGCTGGAGTGGAACATCGGGAAGCTGGAGTGGAACAACGGGAAGCTGGAGTGGAACATCGGGAAGCTGGAGTGGAACGTCGGGAAGCTGGAGTGGAACAACGGGAAGCTGGAGTGGAACATCGGGAAGCTGGAGTGGAACATCGGGAAGCTGGAGTGGAACATCGGGAAGCTGGAGTGGAACATCGGGAAGCTGGAGTGGAACATCGGGAAGCTGGAGTGGAACATCGGGAAGCTGGAGTGGAACATCGGGAAGCTGGAGTGGAACATCGGGAAGCTGGAGTCGACACTGAGTAAGCTGTCAGTGACTCTTATAAGCCCAACAAAGAGGAAGAAGAACTTGTGTTGTTGCTGGGTGGCTGTGATAAAGGCGACAATAAACATTGTTTGTGGTGTCTAACACAGGTGAGTGACACCTGTGGTATCTAACACAGGTGAGTGACACCTGTGGTATCTAACACAGGTGAGTGACACCTACCTTTATTACAATACAACATTCATGTGCTAGATGATACATAGAGAGAGTTTGACCAGTGAAATATAGTGTATTAAGGTGACGAGGCGCCAGACATGATCATATCTCCGTCTGTGTCTTGTTGACTGTCAGGTGTTAGGTGCTCAGGTGTTGACTGTTAAGTGCTCAGGTGTTGACTGTGTCAGGTGTTAGGTGCTCAGGTATTGAGTGTCAGGTGTTAGGTACTCAGGTGTTGACTGTGTCAGGTGTTAGGTGCTCAGGTGTTGACTGTTAAGTGCTCAGGTGTTGACTGTGTCAGGTGTTAGGTACTCAGGTGTTGAATGTGTCAGGTGTTAGGTGCTCAGGTGTTGATTGTTAGGTGCTCAGGTGTTGACTCAGGTATTAGGTGCTCAGGTGTTGACTGTGTTAGATGCTCAAGTGTTGACTGTGTCAGGTGTTCAGGTGTTGACTGTGTTAGGTGCTCAGGTGTTAACTGTGTAAGGTGCTCAGTTGTTGAGTGTGTGAGGTGTTAGGTGCTCAGGTGTTGAGTGTGAGGTGCTCAGTTGTTGAGTGTGTTAGGTGTTATTTGCTCAGGTGTTGAGTGTGTGAGGTGTTAGGAGCTCAGGTGTTGAGTGTGTCAGGTGCTAGATGCTCAGTTGTTGAGTGTGAGGTGCTCAGTTGTTGAGTGTGTGAGGTGTTATGCACTCAGGTGTTGAGTGTGTGGTGTTATGTGTTCAGGTGTTGTGTGAGGTGTTAGGTGCTCAGGTGTTGAGTGTGTTAGGTGCTCACGTGTTGAGTGTGTCAGGTGCTGACTGTGTCAAGTGTTAGGTGCTCAGGTGTTGAGTGTGTTAGGTGTTCAGATGTTGAGTGTGTCAGGTGTTAGGTGCTCAGGTGTTGTGTGTGTCAGATGTTGACTGTGTCAAGTGTTAGGTGCTCAGGTGTTGAGTGTCAGGTGTTCAGGTATTGAGTGTGTTAGGTGCTCAGGTTTTGACTGTGTCACAGGTTAGGTGCTCAGGTGTTGACTGTTAGGTGTTCAGGTGTTGAGTGTGTCAGGTGTTCAGGTGTTGACTGTGTCAAGTGTTAGGTGCTCAGGTGTTGAGTGTGTCAGGTGCTAGTTGCTCAGGTGTTGAGTGTGTCAGGTGCTCAAGTGTTGAGTGTGTCAGGTGTTAGGTGCTCAGATGTTGAGTGTGAGGTGCTCAGGTGTTGAGTGTGAGGTGCTCAGTTGTTGAGTGTGTGAGGTGTTATGTGTTCAGGTGTTGTGTGAGGTGTTAGGTGCTCAGGTGTTGAGTGTGTGAGATGTTAGGCACTCAGGTGTATGAGGTGTTTGGTGCTCAGGTGTTGAATATGTGAAGTGTTAGATGCTCAGGCAGCAGCAGGTGTTAAGTGCTCAGGCAGCAGCAAGTGTTAGGTGGTCAGGCAGCAGCAGGTGTTAGGTGCACAGGCAGCAGCAGGTGTTAGGTGCTCAGGCAGCAGCAGGTGTTAGGTGGTCAGGCAGCAGCAGGTGTTAGGTGGTGAGGTAGCAGCAGGTGTTAGGTGGTGAGGCAGCAGCAGGTGTTAGGTGGTGAGGCAGCAGCAGGTGTTATGTGCACAAGCAGCAGCAGGTGTTAGGTGGTGAGGCAGCAGCAGGTGTTATGTGCACAAGCAGCAGCAGGTGTTAGGTGCTCAGGCAGCAGCAGGTGTTAGGTGCACAAGCAGCAGCAGGTATTAGGTGCTCAGGCAGCAGCAGGTGTTAGGTGCACAGGCAGCAGCAGGTGTTAGGTGCACAGGCAGCAGCAGGTGTTAGGTGCACAAGCAGCAGCAGGTGTTAGGTGCTCAGGCAGCAGCAGGTGTTAGGTGCACAAGCAGTAGAAGGTGTTAAGTGCACAGGCAGCAGCAGGTGTTAGGTGCACAGGCAGCTGCTGGTTTAAGTTAGTAAGTGTTTAAAGTTTATGTTACATAATAAACCTGCACACGAAAATCACTCCATATGAAAGCAAAACACTTGGCAGGAGATGCAACATTTCCCTGATGAAAAGCAGAGGCGCCATGAGTACACTGAGAGACAACACAATAAGTGTTCGGAGCCCAAGACTGTTCAATTGCTTCCCAGCATACATAAGGGGGATTACCAATAGATCCCTGGCTGTCTTCAAGAAGACCCTGGACAGGCACCTAAAGTCGGTACCCGACCAACTGGGCTGTGGTTCGTACGTCAGGTTGCGTGCAGCCAGCAGTAACAGCCTGGTTGATCAGAATAAGGGTGGCGCATGACCTGGCAAGGGTAAAATCTTTAGGTGTGTTTCCTTACACCTGGTGTCCCGTTAACGTAGCAAGCAAGTAGGTACCTGGGTGTTAGTGGACTGGTGTGGGTCGCATCCTACCTGGAGTCTACCTGGAGAGAGTTCCGGGGGTCAGCACCCCCGTGGCCCAGTTTGTGACCAGGCCTCCTTGTGGATCAGAGCCTGATCAACCAGGCTGTTACTGCTGGCTGCACGCAATCTAACGTACGAGCCACAGCCTGGCTGGTCAGGTACCGACTTTAGGTGCCTGTCCAGTGCCTGCTTGAAGACAGCCAGGGGTCTATTGGTAATCCCCCTTATGTATGCTGGGAGGCAGTTGAACAGTCTCGGGCCCCTGACACTTATTGTATTGTCTCTTAACATACTAGTGACACCCCTGCTTTTCATTGGGGGGATGTTGCATCGTCTGCCGAGTCTTTTGCTTTCGTTGTGAGTGATTTTTGTGTGCAAGTTCGGTACTGGTCCCTCTAGGATTTTCCAGGTGTATATAATCATGTATCTCTCCCGCCTCTGTTCCAGGGAGTACAGGTTCAGGAACTTCAAGCGTTCCCAGTAATTGAGGTGTTGTATCTCCGTTATGTGTGCTGTGAAGGTTCTCTGTGCATTTTCTTGGTCAGCAATTTCTCCTGCCTTGAAAGGTGCTGTTAGTGTGCAGCAATATTCCAGCCTAGATAGAACATGCGACCTGAAGAGAGTCATCATTGGCTTGGCATCCCTAGTTTTGAAGGTTCTCATTATCCATCCTGTCAGTTTTCTAGCAGATGCGATTGATATAATGTTATGGTCCTTGACGGTAAGATACTCTGACATGATCACTGCCAGGTCTTTGACGTTGGTTTTTCGCTTTATTTTGTGGCCGGAATTTGTTTTGTACTCTGATGAAGTTTTAATTTCCTCATGTTTACCATATCTGAGTAATTGAAATTTCTCATCGTTGAACTTCATATTGTTTTCTGCAACCCATTGAAAGATTTGGTTGATGTCTGCCTGGAGCCTTGCAGTGTCTGCAGTGGAAGACACTGTCATGCAGATTCGGGTGTCATTTGCAAAGGAAGACACGGTGCTATGGCTGACATCCTTGTCTATGTCAGATATGAGGATGAGAAACGAGATGGGAGCGAGTACTGTGCCTTGTGGAACAGAGCTTTTCACTGTAGCCGCCTCAGACTTTACTCTGACTACTACTGTTTGTGTTCTGTTTGTGAGGAAATTATAGATCCATCTACCAACTTTTCCTGTTATTCCTTTAGCATGTGTTTTGTGCGCTATTATGCCATGGTCACACTTGTCGAAGGCTTTTGCAAAGTCTGTATATATTACATCTGCATTCATTTTGTCTTCTAGTTCATCTAGGACCTTGTCGTAGTGATCCAGTAGCTGAGACAGACAGGAGTGACCTGCTCTAAACCCATGTGGCTCTCTCATAAAAAATTCATTTTGATCTGGTTAACGGCTTGCTAAAAACTGAGTCATATTGGGACTTGAGTAGCTCAGTCATTTCCTTGCTGTCATCTCTGTAGGGCCCATCTTGTTTAAGTAGGAGCCCAATATTGTATGTTGTTCTCAGCTTGATTTGACATAAGAAAAGAAACACTTTGGGTTTCTTTCGATTTCATTTATGGCTTTTAGTTCTTCCCGTAATTCCTGACTCCTATAAGATTCCTTTAGCTTAAGTTCGATGTTTGCTATTTCTCTGACCAGTGTCTCCCTACGCATTTCAGATATATTGGCCTGTTTTAGCCGCTCTGTTATTCTTTTCCAACGCCTGTCTCTTTCTATTTTACATCTACTCCTCCTTTTTCTTAAAGGAATAAGCCTTGAGTATACATCGAGTGCCACCGAGTTAATCTGTTCTAGGCATAGGTTGGGGTCTGTGTTGCTTAGTCTATCTTCCTAGCTTATTTCGTTTAGGACTTGGTTTACTTGGTCCCGCTTTATGTTCTTGTTATTGAAGTTGAATCTGGTGAAGGCTCCCTCGTGAGTTTAGTTTAATATCTTTATTATGCACCCCATACCCGTCCTGTGGGCAGTAGTTAAAAGATTACAAAGGTACATAATGGGTCCATGGACTGGACCCCAAAGTTATGATAGCTGAACTAGTTACAAAGTTAATGAACTCCAGGTAGATCTGGTCACAATCATGGCAAGTTAAGAAGGTAATGAATCAGCCTCACTCATATACATGGTTACAGTCATGAACAAATTACAAAATAATGAGCCAGTGATATGTCCACACCTGGTCACAATTGTAATGAGTTATAAATACAAATATTAAGTGGGTCATACACCCCACATGAGCTCGCGCGCGCACATACACACACGAGGGCGCACACACAGACATATTCACATGAGTGTAGAAATATATGCATACACAGAGAGAGAGAGAGAGAGAGAGAGAGAGAGAGAGAGAGAGAGAGAGAGAGAGAGAGAGAGAGAGAGAGAGAGAGAGAGAGAGAGAGAGAGAGAGAGAGAGAGAATGAGAGAGAGAATGAGAGAGAGAGAGAGAATAAGAGAGAGCAAGAATGAGAGAGAGAGAATGAGAGTGAATGAATGAATGAATGAATGAATGAATCTCATTTTGTCAGTCTGGGGCTCCGCGCATACATGTCTGAACCTCGATTATGTTGTGATCCGAGTATATTGTTTTTGATATGGTGACATTTCGTATCAGATCATCATTGTTAGTGAAGATGAGGTCTAGTGTATTCTTCAGTCTAATAGGCTCTATTATTTGCTGGTTTAAGTTGAATTTTGTGCAGAGATTTAAAAGCTCGTGTGTGTGTGAGTTCTTGTCATTGCTGCCTCCTGATGTTATCACTGCAACAGCATTATTTGCTATATTCCTCCATTTAAGGTGCCTCTAGTTGAAATCCCGCAGGAGCAAGATGTTGGGGGCAGGAGCTGGTAAATTTTCCAGACAGTGGTCAATTTTTAACAGCTGTTCCTGGAATTGCTGGGACGTTCCATCCAGAGGCTTGTAGACTACCACAATATCTAGGTTTTGGTTCTCGATCTTTACTGCTAAAACTTCCACTATATCATTTGAGGCATTTAGCAGTTCTGTGCAAACAAGTGACTCTGCGATATACCGGCCAATCCCTCCCCTCCCCTACCTTTTGCCTGTTCACTCTCTCGCATCAGTGTAGGTTGGAACCTGGGATCCATATTTCGTTGTCCAAGTGATCCTTTATGTGGGTCTCTGTGAAAGCCGCAAACATTGCATTTGCCTCTGCAAGCAGTCCACGGATGAAAGGTATTTTGTTGTTTGTTGCTGGCTTTAGACCCTGTATATTTGCAAAGAAGAATGTCATTGGACTGGTGGTATTGGTGGTACTAGGGGGGACTTTTTTCCAGCACTAGTATCTGTATCTGTTAGTTTGGGACAAAACTGACCTAATTTGCCCGAAATGCTCTGCATAACAAGCGGCTTTTTATATAGTAGTGTGTCATTGATGTCACCTATGGTCTGTATATCTTGTACATGTACTTATAGTAAAGATTATTATTATTATTATTATTATTATTATTATTATTATTATTATTATTATTATTATCATCATTATTCATTATAATTTCTTAAGCTTTTTCTAAACTGATTTATATAAAGAATGTCTTTAACACGAGTAGGCATCCCATTATTTTTAAGTCTATTCTTTAATTTGTTTTTACTTATGTTAATGTTACCAGAAGATACTAAAGTAACTCGGTCTGAAAATCAATTTAAGAATCTTCTCAAAAGCCACTTAATCACCCTAGACTAAATGCTAAATACAGTGGACCCCCGAGTTTCGTGATTAATCCATTCTAGAGAGTCTGCCGACTGGCGAAATTCACGATTGGCGAATCTATTTTCCCCCATAAGAAATAATGGAAACCCAATTAATCCGTTTCAGACAGCCAAAGAGGAAGGCGAGTTTATTATGCTTCAATATGACGCTAATGTCATTTCTACAGCTTATTTATCTATCGCAATTCATCTAATATGACATTATAAACAATATTAATAACATAGAAACGTGATATATACTCTAGAATGAATAAAATGTCATAATGTATGAGAGGAGTAAATGGTGTAAGTGTTGTTGTTGGGTTTAAGGGCCGCCACTGAGAGAAGCCGTGTTGGTGGCGGTGGAGGCTTTGGCCACCACCACCATCACACTTAAACAATGTATGTGATTTATAAATAAGAAATATTTACATTTTAATTTATAAATAAGAAATATTTACATTTTAATTTATAAATAAGTAAGTTTATTCAATTATAACCAAATACAGTTACGTACATAGATTATCATACATAGCAGCATATGTGTAAAGTACCTAGGATAACCCAAAAAATTCAAGAGTGACATATCTCCATTGGTGTCCTTTTATATTTACACTTATTTTTACTTTTATACTTGCACTTTTATATTTACACTTATTTTTACTTTTATACTTGCACTTTTATATTTACACTTACCTTGGAGGAGATATTAGTTTAATTAGTAAGTTTGATGAAGATGTTGGCAGAGGTTTAGGGTGGTGGAAGATAGCACGGCGGTGTATGTTCAGCAGTCCTATACACATCCATCAACATGGGAGAGTTACTCTCATGTTGTTTTTCTATCTCTTACTCACTTAACTTACTTGCTACACTGTTAATTCTACACTTTATCGCTGGCTGGAGCTATAGACTTTATGGATACCTGCTGCTTTAGTATCATACATTTTGTAGAATCACTGAATCACTACAGAAGGCACATTCTCTCCTCTATCTTCCTCCTCTACTTTAGTACTTTGCTATGAGTTTTTTCTTGAATTCTATTGTGTTTCTCACCTTCTTTACCAAAGGGCTGGCACTAGGAGCTTTCTTTGGGCCCATGGTGGCTTATTTAGCAGTTGCAAGCACAAAAAACAATGAATTATTACGAAATGTGTTGTAAGAACCTGTGGGGTGATGGTCACATGCTGGTAAACAATGGCACACTGAGTATGAATAGTGCAGGAGACTGGCTTTGTATGCGCGCTGACGGGCAGACGCATACCAGAAGGTCGCCGAATCACGAGTCCAATCACGAACCACGAAGCTAAATTTTACCGAAAAAACTTGCCGAAAGTCAGATTTCACAAAAGTCGCGGCCACCGAGTTTGATATGGGAATTATTATTAGTATTATTAAAGATTCGCCGGTATTCTCCCGGCCCGGGCCTTTTCCAAGTGTTGGCCCGGCCTTGGCTCCCTCTTTAGGGAGTATCTGAGACCTAAGTCTCCCATGGGAGGAGGCACAAGTACCTCCTCATCTTTGGGACCAACTGTCCCCAGGCCTAGCCATAAGCTAGGCCTCTCTGGTCTGCCATCCCCTCCCAAGGGGACTAATGGGAATGACAGTCTTGTGAGCTACAAGCTTTGACTCAGGCACCTACCCTACCCTAGAAGGGCTGGGCATGGTGTCGATGAGCTGATATGGGAATACATACTGCAGCTCTGGTGGCCTGGTGGTTAACGCTCTCGCTTCACACGGTGAGGGCCTGGGTTCGATTCCTAGCCAGAGTAGAAACATTGGACGTGTTTCTTTCAACCTGTTGTCTATGTTCCCCATCAGTAAAATGGGTACCTGGGTGTTAGTCGACTGGTGTGGGTCGCATCCTGGGACACTGACCTAAGGAGGCCTGGTCACAGACCGGGCCGCGGGGGCGTTGACCCCCGGAACTCTCTCCAGGTAAACTCCAGGTAAACTCCAGGTAAACTCCAGGTAAACTCCAGGTAAACCGAACGGCAGGGGTCCACTGTACTCAGAACTCATATATGCAGTATGTATTCCCATATCGGCTCATCGACACCATGCCCAGCCCTTCTAGGGTAGGGTAGGTGCCTGAGTCAGAGCTTGTAGCTCACAAGACTGTCATTCCCATTAGTCCCCTTGGGCGGGGATGGCAGACCAGAGAGGCCTAGCTTGTGGCTAGGCCTGGGGACAGTTGGTCACAAAGATGAGGAGGTACTTGTGCCCCCTCCCATGGGAGACTTAGGTCTCAGATACTCCCTAAAGAGGGAGCCAAGGCCGGGCCACCACTTGGAAAAGGCCCGGGCCGGGAGAATACCGGCGAATCTTTAATAATACTAATAATAATTCCCATATCAAAATTTCAACAATTACTTTTGAGCCTTTTATCAATTGTCGACAGGAATATAATTGAATCATTGTTTTCACAAAAAGCTTTTTTGAATATATGAATATATCTATTGTCTTATATAAATTAGATTCACTTATGAGTAATAACCAACTGTACAACTATAATATAATTAATATTCTTCTGTACTATTATGATATAATTCTTAGTGTTAAGTAGTCAGTAAGCCAATAATGTTAAGTCGGCACATAATGCATAGGCATAATAGAGGCTCTCTTTGCATTGCAACCCTTTATTGTAAATACATAATCTCAATGTACTATTTGCAAAGACATAAATAAATAAATAAAATAAATATATAAATAAAACAATGAGTATTTCTTGTGCAAATTGTAATTTTGGAAATATTGTACTTGTAAAAATAGTACATTTGTTTCTGTACAGCAAATCTCAGCCAGTGAACACTTGGTATTGAATTATGTCACTCGCTGACATTGTAAACAAAGATGCACTAAATTGACATCAGAGGTTAGATTAACCTAGGCTGGTTTTGTTAGCTAAGGTGGCCCATGGCCTGTTAGGCAAAGCTCTCGCTTCACACGCTGAAGGTCTGTGGTTCGAGTCCTGTCAAGAGTGGAAATATTGGGTGTGTTTCCTTACGCTTGTTGTCCCTATTCACCCATCAGTAAAATGGGTGCTGAGTGTTAGTCGATAGGTGTGGGCCACATCCTGGGACGAAACTGACCTAATTTGCCCGAAATGCTCTGCATAACAAGCAGCTTTCTGTATAGTAGTATGGGCATTGATGTCAGCTAGACCTGTATACCTTGTACATGTACCTGTAGAAATAAAAATATGTTTATTATTATTATTTGTTTACTTTTTTACCATTTGCACAAAAATAATTATTTTTCTAACAAGTTCTAAATGTAATTTAGTCAATATTTTACACTTTTTAATTCATACAACCAATATATACATCATGGAACATGTAATCACTTCCTGTGCAAATTATTATTTTGGAACTGTAAAAAAATTGAGGACATTATTTTCTAGTTAAGTTATGTAACGTAACCAAGTGTTACCTAGCTTAGCCTAGTCTAACCTAAAGTAAATGATTCTTAACCTAACATAACCATACCAGATCAAACCTAGCCCAACATTACTGATTATTGGAAATACGTACATCACAAGATAAAAATTTGCACAAAAAATACTTGTAAAGTAGGGCCCCACTTTATGGTGTTTGGTTTATGGTGTTCTTCTAATAAGGACATTTCAAATTATGACCAAAACTTGCTATACGGCTCCCCCCACCCGACTTTCTAATATGGTCACCATGCCCCACCTGGTTTGTTTACATTCTCTGTGAGCTCATCTCTCCCTTATGTCTGGAAACTTTCCAAAATTTCAAGTATTTTATGGTTATTGTATTATTTTATATTATCACAATGGCCGATTCCCACCAAGGCAGGGTGGCCCGGAAAAGAAAAACTTTCACCATCATTCACTCCATCACTGTCTTGCCAGAAGGGTGCTTTACACTACAGTTTTTAAACTGCAACATTAACACCCCTCCTTCAGAGTGCAGGCACTGTACTTTCCATCTCCAGGACTCAAGTCCGGCATGCCGGTTTCCCTGAACCTCTTCATAAATGTTACTTTGCTCACACTCCAACAGCACGTCAAGTATTAAAAACCATTTGTCTCCATTCACTCCTATCAAACACGCTCACGCATGCCTGCTGGAAGTCCAAGCCCCTCGCACACAAAACCTCCTTTACCCCCTCTCTCCAACCTTTCCTAGGCCGACCCCTACCCCGCCTTCCTTCCACTACAGACTGATACACTCTTGAAGTCATTCTGTTTCGCTCCATTCTCTCTACATGTCCGAACCACCTCAACAACCCTTCCACAGCCCTCTGGACAACAGTTTTGGTAATCCCGCACCTCCTCCTAGCTTGCAAACTACGAATTCTCTGCATTATATTCACACCACACATTGCCCTCAGACATGACATCTCCACTGCCTCCAGCCTTCTCCTCTCTGCAACATTCATCACTCATGCTTCACACCCATATAAGAGAGTTGGTAAAACTATACTCTCATACATTCCCCTCTTTGCCTCCAAGGACAAAGTTCTTTGTCTCCTCAGACTCCTAAGTGCACCACTCACTCTTTTCCCCTCATCAATTCTATGATTCACCTCATCTTTCATAGACCCATCCGCTGACACGTCCACTCCCAAATACCTGAATACATTCACCTCCTCCATACTTCTCCCTCCAATCTGATATTCAATCTTTCATCACCTAATCTTTTTGTTATCCTCAAAACCCTTTAAACTCTTTCCTGTATTCACCTTTAATTTTCTTCTTTTGCACACCCTACCAAATTCATCCACCAATCTCTGCAACTTCTCTTCAGAATCTCCCAAGAGCACAGTGTCATCAGCAAAGAGCAGCTGTGACAACTCCCACTTTGTGTGTGATTCTTTATCTTTTAACTCCACGCCTCTTGCCAAGACCCTAGCATTTACTTCTCTTACAACCCCATCTATAAATATATTAAACAACCACGGTGACATCACACATCCTTCTCTAAGGCCTACTTTTACTGGGAAAAAATTTCCCTCTTTCCTACATACTCTAACTTGAGCCTCACTATCCTCATAAAAACTCTTCACTGCTTTCAGTAACCTACCTCCTACACCATACACTTGCAACATCTGCCACATTGCCCCCCTATCCACCCTGTCATACGCCTTTTCCAAATCCATAAATGCCACAAAGACCTCTTTAGCCTTATCTAAATACTGTTCACTTATATGTTTCACTGTAAACACCTGGTCCACACACCCCCTACCTTTCCTAAAGCCTCCTTGTTCATCTGCTATCCTATTCTCCGTCTTACTCTTAATTCTTTCAATAATAACTCTACCATACACTTTACCAGGTATACTCAACAGACTTATCCCCCTATAATTTTTGCACTCTCTTTTATCCCCTTTGCCTTTATACAAAGGAACTATGCATGCTCTCTGCCAATCCCTAGGTACCTTACCCTCTTCCATACATTTATTAAATAATTGTATGTATTATATATATGCAATATATATATTATATATATTATATATATTCTGATAATTATACTCATGTGTACCTGTACCTAAATATACTTAAACACTGTGCTGGCATGCAGGTACACATTAAACACACTAAGAAACACTCTGCTCTTGATGATGCCACAATAATAATAATAATAATCTTGGACATATTAAATGTCATATATTATGTTAATATAGACATTTCCATTAATCCATCTATGATATTTTTTTCAAAATTATATAAGAAGCATGTTAAATAACACATAAACATGATACATAAAAAGCAGTATAAAACTTGGCATAAATATGAGATGTATTTATCAAGCGGCTCGTAGGAATGTCAGAAGAATTACGTTTTCTCTAGCCCAACAACAGTTACTGGGGGATAACTGTAGAAAAATATTCCTTTCGTATGCCATCACTCTATTTGCGACCCTTGTGGGTTTAGTGCTTCTTTTTTATTTTTATAATAATAATAATAATATTAATAATAATAATAATAATAATAATAATAATAATAATAATAATATCATCATCATCAGCCACTCTAAAAATGATGTGTTGCATGAGAATGGGAGTGTTGCTGTTTATTTATTCTTCTCTACTAACTTGTACAACTTGTACACAATGTAAGAGTATTGACACCATGCCTAATCCTTCTAGGGTAGTGTAGGTGCCTGAGCCCGAGCCTTTAGCTCATAAGACTGTCATTCCCATTTGCCCCCTTGGGGCGGGGATGGCAGACCGGAGAGGCCTAGCTTGTGGCTAGGCCTGGGGACAGTTGGTCCCAAAGATGAGGAGGTTCTTGTGCCTCCTCCCATGGGAGACTTAGGTCTCAGACACTCCCTAAAGAGGGAGCCAAGGCCGGGCCACCACTTGGAAAAGGCCCGGGCCGGGAAAATACCGGCTAATCTTTAATAATAATAATAATAATGTAAGAGTATTTGTAGTGTGAGGTTATTATTACATGTATTATAATAAAAAAAAGATATTGTGAGGTAAAAGTTTCACAAACTCATACAAACATACAGTGGACCCTCGGGTTATGCCTTTAATCTGTTCCACAGAGCTAGCCTTTAACCGATTTAGCCTTTAGCTGAATTAATTTTCCTCATAAGAAATAATGGAAATCCAATTAATCCGTTCCAGACACCAAAAAGTATTAAACAAAATAATTTTTTTTTACATGAAATATACATTTCCCTACACAGAAAACAATGATACATGCAGAATAAACAATATTGAAATGACACTTTCCTTTATTGTGGACTTGTTGATGAGTGATGAGATGGGAGGAGGGGAGAGGATGAAGGTGTTCTATTGTTTGGAAGGGGAATCCCCTTCCATAAAGATTTTGGGTAACAAGTCATTTTCTGGGGTTATCTCCCTTCTTGTTTTTTTAATGCCACTATGACCAGCTTAAGAGTCACTGGACCCCAGTCGCACAAAATATCTGTCCAGAGAGCTCTGTTTCTCGCGTTCCTTTAAGATTTCCCTAAAATGGGACACAAGAGTGTCATTGTACATGTTGCCAATATGGCTTGCAACAGCTGTGTCAGGATAATATTCATCCATAAATGCTTGCAACTTTGTCCACATTGTACACATTTCCTTAATCTTTGTGAAGGCAATGTCCGCCATTTTCTTCTTTATTCCAAAAACAAAATTTCTGAGCTGTGATCTGTTG